>PVJS01020248.1:0-32809 GCA_004027185.1 Glis glis
TTAGCTACTTAGTGAGGCCCTCAGCAACTTAGTGAGACCCTGTTTCAAAATTAAAAAAAAAAGCCGGGCGTGGTGGCGCACGCTTGTAATCCCAGTACTTTGGGAGGCGAAGACCAGAGGATCCGGGTTCGCGGCCAGCCTCAGCTCTCTCTCTCTCTCTCTCTCTCTCTCTACCTAGTGAGGCCCTCCACAACTTCGTGAGACCCAGTTTCAAAATAAAGTATGAAAAAAATAGGGCCGGGGGTGTAGCGCGGAGGTAGAACGCCCCTGTATTCAATCCCCGGTACCGCAAAAAATAAATAAATAAATAAATAAAATAAAAAATAAAAAAATAGGGCTGGGGGTGTAGCTCAGAGGTAGAATGCCCCTGGGTTCACTTCCCGGTACCAAAAAAAGAAAAAAAAAAAGACAAAAGCTAAGTCTGGTATCTACAGCACAAATGGGAAGAATTCCAAGGCTAGGGCCGCCACAGTGCCCAGTTCAAAGTACAACAAAAACAGGATGGCCTCGTGTGGCTCTGTCCAACAGAACGTTCATTAAGGACAAAAATCTCCAATACACTGTTTAATATTGTGCTACTGAGCAATGGCTATGGAGCACTGGACACGTGGACAGTGCAACTGAAGAACTGCATTTTTACTTTATTTAATTTTAATTAACTTAAATGTAAGTAAACATATGTACTGTTGGACATTGCAGGCCTAGTACCTGGCATACAGTAAGAAGCACTAAATAGAGCCGGGCGTGGTGGTGCACCTTGTAATCCCAGTACTTTGGGAGGCGGAGACCGGAGGATCCGGGTTCGAAGCCAGCCTCAGCTCGCGCATGCGTGCACGCGTGTGCGAGCATTCTCTCTCTCTCTCTCTCCCTCCCTGTCTCTCTCTCTTTCTCTCTCCCTGTCTCTCTCTCTTTCTACCTAGTGAGGCCCTCTGCAACTTTGTGAGACCTGGTTTCAAAATAAAGTATAAAAAATAGGGCTGGGGGCGTAGCTCGGAGGTAGAACGCCCCTGCATTCAATCCCCCGTACCGCAAAAAAAAAAAAAAGAAGCACTAAATAAAAAATGAACAAAGCCAGGTGTGGTGGCGCACGCCTGTTATCCCAGTACTTGGGAGGTTGAGATGGAGGATCACAGTTTTGAGGCCAGCCTCAGCAACTCAGTGAGACCTTCAGCAACTTAGCAAGACTTTGTATCAAAATAAAAAAGGGAAGCTGGGCGTGGTGGCGCACACTTGTAATCCCAGTACTTGGGAGGCTGAGACAGGAGGATGGCAGGTTCACGGCCAGCCTCAGCTACTTAGTGAGGCCCTCCGCAACTTTGTGAGACCCGGTTTCAAAATAAAGGATAAAAAATAGGGCCGGGGATGTAGCTCGGAGGTAGAATGCCCCGGGTTCAATCCCCGGTACCGCAAATAAAATAAAAAATAAAATAAAATAAAAAAGGGCTAAAGGTATAGCTCAGTGGTAGAATGCCCCTAGATTCAGTCCCCAGTACCAAAAAATAAAAATAAAAAATAGTAAGATCTCGGTGAGTGTAACAGAATTGGCCTTGTTCATCTGGACAAGGATGGTCTTGCCCTACAAGGTGAGTACCATATATCCCCAATCCTGTTAGAACCTGAGATCTGATGGGAACAAGCATGCCTCTAGAGACCAAGGGATTGTGGTTGAAATCGGGGCTGCCTCAGGAGGGGACACAGGAAGACGTGACCTCCAGGGGCACTGTGGCCAGGCAGCAGGAGAAGCCATGGGACAGTGGGTCCTGCCTGGAAGTCAGCCTGGCTAAGAAAAGCTGTGCATCCACCTGCACAGTCCCGGCGTGGGGCCTGGCTGTGTGCTGGGAAGGCGGGGATGGAGTCGGGGAGGGGCAGACCCACCGAGTTGCAGGCGTTGGCCCTCTCCACCTTCGAGAGGCTTCGCACATCAGTGTTGAACACATTCATCTTCTCCACCAGGGTGGTGAGCGCTGTCTCGGTGGCCTCACCCACCTTCTCATAGACACCTTTGGTCTGAGATGGGCAGAGAAGGAAGAGGAAGTGGGTGCCCCGGCTCCTAGCCCTTGTCCCCACCATCGCACCCACCTTCCGCCCGGATGGAGTGAGAAGGGAGCCAACCACTCCCTTCCCTCATACCCCAGGCAGGAGACTCAGCTCCCCAGTCCCCCTTCCTATGACCCCCTTCCTCCTGGCCTGCAGAGGAGGCACAGACGCTGAGGCAACTGGAAGGAAAGAAGGGGCGGCTTTAGGGTGGGAGGTTACCTCATTGAAGTCCAAGGAGGAGTCATTGCAGAGGGCACAAATGGTGGCCAGCTCCACCAACCCATCATACTGCCCTGCCCGGATTGGCTTATCATTCTTCATGCTGGCAGCAGGGTGGGGAGGAAGGCAGGAGAGAGACAGTGGAGAAGAACAGGGAGTGAGATGCAGAGAGAGCACGGGGAAGCAGAGAGCGGGGCTCGGGAAGGACAGTCAGGGAGACAACAATGAGCTTGGAGCTACAGGGGAGAGAGAACCAGGTAGGGAAAGGAAGGGAAGAGAGAGAGAGAGGAAGGGAGGGCCTGGGAGAGAGGCAGGGCATACATAAGGCTGAGGAGAAGAGCCCAGGTGACTTACACCTCTCCCTCTGGGGCATAAGTGGAACCGGTGATGGAGAACTCGTTTAGTAAGCAGATGTCCCCGTCCACCTTGTCGATGATAAACATCTGCAGGGGAGAAGGGCACACATACACATGTCCCCCTCCCCATCCCAGAAGGCGGGCATCTGCATGGCAGGAGAGGCATGCTCCTGACACCCATGCCCCTACACCCAGCCCTCTAACACACTACGCCAACTTCCCAGCGTTTCCCCTCCATTCGCCTTTCCTTGTTCCTCCTGCATCCCCTCTTCCCTCCATGGCTTTGCAATCATTCTCCATGTTCTATGGCAATGGCCTAAAACCAGTTTCTGCAGGCCACATCGGGGCTTCTTTAGATCAGTTAATAAAATGAGACATGTGGCCAGGCGTGGTGGTGCATGCCTGTAATCCCAGTACTTGGGGGGCTGAGACCAGAGGATCTGGGTTCATGGCCAGCCTCAGCTACTTAGTGAGGCCCTCCGCAACTTAGTGAGACCCTGTTTCAAAATAAAGAATAAAAAATAGGGCTGGGGGTGTAGCCTGGAGGTAGAATGCCCCTGGGTTCAATCCCCGGTACTGCCAAAAAGAAAAAAAAAAGTGCAGTGTGGACTACAGCTACGTCCACCTGTTAGCACCCGGCCCATCTATAGCATCTATAGCTCCAGCCCTTGTGGCCAGATCTTCCAGTTTTGCAGGAACAGCTAGAAATTTGGGTTGTTTTCCTATGAAATCTCATTTCTTTTAAATATGGGCAATTAATTAACTTTTTATGAAAGGGGATGGGAGCCAAGTTACACAAGCCTGTGATCTAGCTTTGAAGCCTGTGAGTTACAGGGATGTGCAGGATGCAATATCCAGAGGGCAGCAGCCCACCCAGATCCCACAGCAAGCACCAGGGGGATCAGGCCTCTCATTCCGAAAAAGAAAAATGGTTAAGATGTGTTCCAAGCCGGGCGTGGTGACGCGCACCTGTAATCCCAGTACTTGGGAGGCTGAAACTAGAGGATCCGGGTTCACGGCCAGCCTCAGCTACTTAATGAGGCCCTGTTTCAAAATAAAGATTAAAAAATAGGGCTGGGGGTGTAGCCCAGAGGTAGAATGCCCCTGGGTTCAATCCTCAGTACCGCCAAAAAAAAAAAAAAGATGTGTTCCAAAACCAGGCACGGTGGTGCACACCTATAATCCCAGTAGTTGGGAGGTTGAGAAAGGATTGTAGGTTCAAGACCAGCCTCAGCAATTTAGAAAGACTCTCAACAACCTAGCAAGACCCTGTTTCAAAATAAAAATTATAAAAGTGCTAGGGGAAGCTGGGTGTGGTGGCGCACGCTTGTAATCCCAGTACTTTGGGAGGCGGAGACCGGAGGATCCGGGTTCGTGGCCAGCCTCAGCTCTCTCTCTCTCTCTCTCTCTCTCTCTCTCTTTCTCCCTGTCTCTCTCTCTCTCTCTACCTAGTGAGGCCCTCTGCAACTTCGTGAGAGCCGGTTTCAAAATAAAGTATAAAAAAATAGGGCCGGGGGGGTAGCACGGAGGTAGAACGCCCCTGGGTTCAATTCCCAGTACCACAAAAAAAAAAAAGTGCTAGTGGTACACTTAGAGATAGAATGCCCCTGGGTTCAATCCCCAGTACCACCAAAAAAAAGATGAGTTCCAAAGCCGGGAGTAATGGCATACACCTATAATCCGAGTATTTGGGAAGCTGAGACAGGAAGATCGTAGGTTCAAGACCAGCTTCAGCAACTTAGTGAGACTTTCAGCAACCTAGCAAGGCCCTGTTTCAAAACAAAAAGTAAAAAGGGCTGAGGGTGTAGCTGGGAGGTAAAATGCACCCCTCCAGCCCTGGGTTCAATCCCCAGTACCACACACACACACACACAAAGATGCGTTCCAAGACAAGAAGGTTCTGTGGTCAAAGGAACTCAGGAACCTCCAGTTAAACAACATGGAATCCATTGTCTTTACAGCCGGCCTTCTCCAAGGCTTTCAAATTCAACAGGACCCTTGTGGGTCTCCCCAAGGCGCAGAAGGCACAGCCTTTCTTGCCCTGATCTGACCACACACACCACACTCCTCAGAGCAGCATTTTTTTTCCAGTGCTGAGACTCAAGCCCAGGGCCTGTGCATGCTAAGCACATGCTCTGCCACTGCGCTACACCCCAGGCCCACAGAGCAGCAGTTTATATTTCATGGACATACTATTCCACAGAACTTATTTAGGGCAGGGATCCTTTGCCTGGGGTTCATGGATGAACCTTCAAAGAATCCATGAACTTACATGGCTAAAAAAACTACATCTTTTATTTTTTCTCTGACAGTATTTCCTTTCAGTTATGTAGACCACATTAGTATTAATAAACCCTGAGACTCTGAGCCGGGCCCAGTGGTGTGTGCTGGTAGTCCCAGCTGCTTGAAGCAATCTTCCTGCTTCAGCCCAGGAGTGTGGGACCAGTCTGGGCAACATGGAGACCATGTCTCAAAACAAAACCTGAGAGCCGGGCGTGGTGGCACATGCTTGTAATCCCAGTACTTGGGAGGCTGAGACAGGAGGATTGCAGGTTCAGCCTCAGCAACTTAGTGAGGCTCTCCACAACTTAATGAGGCTCTCCGCAACTTAGTGAGACCCTGTCTAAAAATAAGAAAGAATAAAATAGGGATGGGGGTGTAGCTCAGAGGTAGAATGCCCCTGAGTTCCATCACCAGTACTACAATAAATAAATAAATAAATAAATCAGAATCCTATGTGTTTTATTTTACACATTTCAAATATTTATACTGAGGGGCTGGGGTATAGCTCAGTGGTAGAGCTTGCACACTTGCCTAGCACACTTTCCTCGCATGCACAAGGCTCTGGGTTTGATCTTTGATCCCCAGCACTATAAAAAAAGAAGAAGAAGAAAAGGAGGAGGAGGAGGAGGAAAAAAGAAAAGAAATGCTGCTCAGGATGAGTGTGGCCAGGCTTGCTGGGCCCTTTACAGGCAGGAGCTCTGGGACCACAGACTTGGGTTGGAAGTCAACTCTGCTACATTTATTTATTTATTTATTTATTTATTTATTTATTTATTGCAGTACTGGGATTGAACCCAGGGGCATTCTACCTCCGAGCTACACCCCCAGCCCTATTTTTTTATTCCTTATTTTGAAACAGGGTCTCACTATATTGCAGAGTGCCTCACTAAGTAGCTGAGGCTGGCTGCAAACCCGGATCCTCTGGTCTCAGCCTCCCAAGTACTGGGATTACAAGCGTGCACCACCACGCCCGGCTTTTTTTTTTTTTTTTGAGATGAGGTTTTGCTATGTTGCCCAGGCTGGCCTCAAACTCCTGGGCTCAAGTGAGCCTCCTGCCTCAGCCTCCTGAGCAGCTGGGACTACAGGCACCTGCATGCCATTGCACCCAGCTCTGCCACCTATTAACTGTGTAACTTTGGATGCAAGTAAATCTCCCAGAGCCTCAGCTGCCCCCTCTGAAAAATGGGGTTAATGAGACCTTCCCCAAATGGGCTATTGTGAAGGGTCAGAGGTGACACAGGGCAGTGCCTGGCACAGGGCGGCGGCCACAGGAAACTGTCTGGCTGATCCTTTCACAGCAGCAGGATGGTGCTCTGCCTGCCCTTGAGTACTGCCCAGGCCAGAAGGTACCAGTGACAAAGGGATACCCCATTTTGGAGGGCTCATTTCACCCCAAAACAGGCCTCTGAGTGGGAGCACTGCCCGTGCCGCTCCTGACCTTGCAGACCGACATCTGGTTGGTGGTGAGGGTGCCTGTCTTGTCAGAGCAGATGACAGAGGTGCAGCCCAGGGTCTCCACAGAGGGCAAG
Source organism: Glis glis (assembly GCA_004027185.1). Lineage (NCBI taxonomy): Eukaryota > Metazoa > Chordata > Mammalia > Rodentia > Gliridae > Glis > Glis glis. Next base: position 6,425 of record PVJS01020248.1, read on the forward strand.
CTCCTCACAATGGCGTTCTTCTTTGCCATCCGGCGGGTGCCCAAGGCCAGGCAGGTGGTGATGACGGCAGGAAGACCTATAGGGAAGGAGAGGAGGGGGTGAGGGGACAACACAGGGAGAGGGAGGGAGACCTGTATGGTCAGTTAAATAGCAGCCCCCAAAGATATCGGGTCCTGATCCCTGGAAGCAGCAGTGTTACCTTATTGGGGAAGAGTCTTTGCAGATGAGATTAGTGAATAAGAGGAGAAAGAAAGGCTGTTATACCTTCTGGGATGGCAGCCACAGCCAGGGCCACAGCGATCTTAAAGTAGTAGATGGCACCGCGGAACCAGGAGCCCCCATGGACGGGGTCATTGAAGTGGCCAATGTTGATGAGCCAGACGGCCACGCAGATGAGGGAGATGACCTTGGAGAGCTGCTCCCCAAATTCATCCAGCTTCTGCTGCAGAGGGGTCTTGTCCTGTTCTGTGGCAGCCATTTGGTCACGGATCTTCCCGATCTCAGTGCTCACACCAGTGGTGGCCACGATGCCCACGGCCTTGCCAGCTGCAATGTTAGTGCCCTGGGAAGGTGAAAAAGAGGCAAGCAATCAGGCGAGAGGTGACCTTCGTGCCACATCCCCCCACGCAAAGGATCTCATTTCTTCTCACGCCGCCATGTCTCTCTCCCAAACCAGGGCCTCTGGCTTGGGTGTGCAGCAGCTGGCCCCGAATTGCTCACCGAGAAGAGCATGTTCTTCTTGTCCTGGTTGACAGCTCGGGGGTCAGGGACAGGCTCTGTGTGCTTGATGACAGATACAGACTCGCCTGTGGAGAGGGGGCCAAGGGGACTTTCAGATGACATCATGTTCTTCTCCTTAGCTTCCTGTCCCTAACTCCCTCCCTGCTCAGGAGGACAAGGCTGGTAGGGAACAAGTCTGGCCTCTGGAAGAAGCTGCTTGAGGCAAATAGGAAGTCCATTGCTCTCAGAGTGAAAAGCCCTTTACCGGAGCCCCAGGTGGGGCTTCTGAGCTGCATGGTTTTGATTGTTTAGCCTCCATTTGCAGCTGGGAAGGAGTCTGTAGAATGTGGGTGAGACACTTCAGAACAATGTCTTGGTGACAATCAAATAACTGATGTGTGTGAAGATGCACTGTCAACTGCAGAGCATGTTCCTGGGAGGGAGAGGTCCCCACTGCTGGGACATTGCCCCCCTTTCCCTGGTGGTAGAGACTAAGGAACTCCTCCTAGGCCTGCCCAGCCTTGCCTCACTGGACTTGGGGAATGCTTACCCCCTTTCTTGTGTGTGTGTGTGTGTGTGTGTGTGTGTGTGTGTGTGTGTGTGTGTGGTGCTGGGGATTGAAAATAGGGGCATTCTACCTCCAAGCTACACCCCTGTTTCCAAATAAAAGATTTGCTAAGTTGCTCAGAGCCTTGCCGTGCTGTTTCTGAGGCTGGCTTCAAACCTGCGATCCTCCTGTCTCAGTCTCCCAAGTACTGGGATTACAGGCATGTGCCACCATGCCTGGCTTCACCCTAGTTCTTCACCCTTCCCTTCCCAGTGGAGAAACAGAAGCAGCCACTTCTTTTAAGTATATCCAAACCCTCCACCTTGTCCCAGAATCTTATGGCTCCTCGCATAAGGACTTTTAAGGATGTTGGAGGAGATAGGACAGTCTTGGGGTATGTGTACCCCTGTGTCCATGTAGAAGGGGTGAGCTGATGGCCATATGGAGAATGGGCACAAACGTCCAACCCTCTCCCATTACCCCTGTGACAGAGCGAAGGCTGAGCCACGATGACAATGCTGCTACTATGAGCCAGGAGGAGGCCCTGCTGCTGAGCGTCCTTTATCCACCTGGAATCTCATCCCTGTCCACCCAGCTCCTCCCTCATTGCGTTCTCCAGCCCAGGCCAGCAGACCTGTCAGGATGGACTGGTCAACCCGGAGGGTGGTCGATTTGATGGAGAGGATGCGGATGTCTGCAGGGACTTTGTCCCCCACTGTAGAGAGAGCAGAGAACAGTAAGGTCAGTTGGGAATGCAGTTTTCTTCCTTCCTAAGAAAACCCTAATTTTTTTTTCTTTTTGTGGAACTGGGGATTGCACCCAAGGGACTTCTATCTCTGAACTACAACACCCCTGCCCTATTTTTTGTCTATTTTAAAAATTTTGAAACAGGGTCTTGCTAAGTTGCTGAGGCTGGCCTCAAATCTGCAATACTCCTGTCTCAGCCTCCCAAGTACTGGGATTACAGGTGTGCACCACCACGCCCAGCTGAAAACCCCAGTCTTTGACTTCCTCACCTCATCCATTCTTTGGGTCTCAGGGCGTCCACCCCTGGGCTTCCATCAGGCCCTTGGCATGTGTTCCTGCCAACCCTCCCACCAGGTAGCACAATTCATACTGCCCCCCTTGTTGAATGCTTCTCTTTTCACCAGCTTGAGACCTCGCAGGGAGGGTCTGGTGTAATTCCTGACACAGCATATGCTCATTAAATGCGCTCTGAACAACTGAAGGGACAGATCCAGCTAAACCCGAGAATGGGAAACAGCAAAATGGAGAGTGAGAGAGGCGAGGAGGGAAAGGCAAGAAAATAACCGAGAGAAAACAGGGTGAGCTGGAGAGAACTGGTGTTAGGGGAACAGAATGAAGTGGACCACCAGGGAAGGCAAGAAGAAAGAAGAGAAAACCCAGAGTTGAGAAAATCAAGGTCGAACAAGAGAAAGTCGAACAGAGAGGAGTGAGAGAGGGAAGAGGAGGAGGGGGCGCAGGTGGTCACAGAGGGGACCCCTCATCAGAACCTGGCTGCCAGGCCTGAGCATCCTGAGCATCTGAAGCCAGGCAGGGAGTCCAGGTGAGTGCGCTGGGGAGAGAGACTGACAGAAGTGGAGAGAGGTCTGCAGGAAACAAGGTGGGGGCAGCAGGAAAAGCAGCACTGGTGGCCGGGAAGGCTGAGGGTGGCGAGGGAGGTGCACGGGCAGGAGGGAGGTCAGTGTATGGTGACCACCTTGAGAGAGGCTGAAGAAGCTGATACCCTGCCAGACACACAGATCTTTCGAGGAGACTAAACACCTCCCAGGCCCTCTACTTAGTCCCGTGGATGGCACTGAAGACAGGGTTCACCCACTTTCCTTTCCCTAAGTTTCTAGGGTCCCTCTTCCCGCGCCAGAGGAAGCTGACCACAGAGGGAAGAGGTCAGAGATGGAGTCCGGAGGACACCCTGTCACCCAAGCCCAAGTGATATTTATAGACATTCATGGCGCTGACTCCAAACTGTCACTGTGGCAGGACAACCGTGCAATGGGGCACTGGGGTCTTCAGCCTGCCCACCCTCCTCCCCAGGTTTCCCATGGCGGTGGTCTGGGTGCCTGGTGGAGGGAAGGAGACCTAGAAAGATACGTTCCCCGTGCCAGGGGCCTGGAGATGTGGGAAGGCCTGCGCAGGGCAAATATAAAAACCGCTGAAGGGGGCAGAATCCCAGTAATCTTAGCCACCCGGCCCCCACCCCTCCCTGGGCAGGCATTAAGTGTCCCTCGCTGGGGGCGGGGCCCTCCTTGAGCTCCCCTCCTCCCAGTCCCGTGCTCAGAGCTGGAACCAGAGTTTCCCTTACATGGTCGGGGGCTTGAGCTTCGGCCCCCCTCCTCCCTGCTACCCTCACTCCTTCCCCTTTGAGAGGCCTCAAGGGCACCGAGAGGTCAAGACTGAAAGCTGACCAAGCTTGGGGGTGGGTGGAAGGAGAGGGAAGCCAGGCCCCATGAGGGGGTGGAGATGGGGCCATTGGCAGGGACGGGGTTCCACCTGTTGCTTGCAAGTGCTGGGTGAGAGGAGGGGGAGCAGGGGGTCTGCCTGCAGACTCAGGGACAGGACTGGCTGTTCCTGCTGAGGCTCTGACGGGGAGAGGGTACTGTGGCTAGAATGTCCTGGGGTGACCTCCTGAGGAATCTGGGAAGGAGAAGCAAAGGCTCTACCATCCTCCTGGACACTAGGATTGGGGCTGCCCAGCCACCACCTTCTCCTTGGCCTCAGACCCAAGGCCTCCCACCCTGGACCGCTCATTCCCATCACTCACCGGCCACCTCCACAATGTCCCCGGGGACGATGTCCCGAGCCTTGATCCTTTGCACTGACTTGCGGTCAGCCCGGTAGACCTTCCCCATCTCGGGCTCATATTCCTTCAGCGCCTCGATGGCGTTCTCTGCATTACGCTCCTGAGGGGAGGGGGCGGAGGAAAGCGGGGTCATCAGAGGGAGGAAGGTTGTGGAAAGGGAGGGAACTGGTCCGGGAGGATTGAGGATCAGGGACCCGGGCTCTAGGGGAAATAGGGCCATCGCAGAGGAGGCCATTATGCAGTGCCACAGGCGAGTGGACTAAACCCCACATGAGGGCAGGTGTGTGCATGTGTTGAGGAAGCTGACGCCTATGGCTAAAAACGGGGGAGATGGGTTTAAGCAGAGAAAAAAGGAGAATCAAAGGAAATGAGGAAGCAGGAGACAAGGAAAGAGAGGGTGGTCAAGTAAGAGAAAGAAGGAAGACACATTAGCATTCGCTGAGTTCCTACTGTGCCGGGCACATTCGTGCTCATCTGGTTCAACTTCACTGCAAGTCTGAGGGACAGGATTATTAGCCCTATTTTATAGATGAGGAAACTGTGGCTCAGAGATGTGAAAGGGTCACACAGCCAGCAAGTGACAGTGGTTCCCAGCTCTTTCCCCATCCCATTTCCAAACTGGGTGAGTGCACCAGAGGAACAGGTAAAGCCAGGGGAAATGATGGAGGAGGAGACTGGGGGGGGGTGGCCTCACCTTCAGCATCAGGACATGAAGGGGAGAGGAGGGGCCAAAGCTAACCTGCCAAACCCCCACGATGGCATTGGCAATGAGGATCAGGAGGATGACAAAGGGTTCCACAAAGGCGGTGATGGTCTCTTCACCTTCCTCAAACCAGGCCAGCACCTGGGGAGCAGGGCAAGGGAGAATAACAGGTAATAAAGCCCCCCAGTAGGTAAAGAAAGGAAGTTGAAGGGCTCCAGGGATGCTACAGAGGTGAGAACATGCACAAGAGCTTATGGGGCACAAGGGGGACTGCAGCCCCACATCTACATGTGGTTCCACCCACTTGCAGGCTCAGAGCACACCACCCAGTGATTCAGCGTGGATAGGCGGGCACAGACACACACAACTTCAGGATTAACGGGGAGTGCTTTCAGGTTTCCCTGACCCAATTGTTGGCTTGGAAGCAAAGCTCAGGGGACACCCAGGCCAACTACCCCACGGCCACATCCATCCCAGGGGAGCCAAAACCCGATAGGAAAAACCCTGTGGTCCTTGCAGGCGCCTGGCCCATCCACAGCCCTCCCCCACGGCCAAGGCAGGGAAGCTCCAATTTCACAAGGGAGCAGGAGGGGGGGATAGTGTTACCCAGCCTCCTGTACACACCCTGCCCCAGCTGTTGCCACTGCCAGGCAACAGCCACAGGCAAATGTCAAGGAGCAAATCTGAGAAGAGAGGCCCTGCCAGCTTGTGCCCAGGGCGGATCAGGCCTCCATTAAGGAGACCAGTGGACAGGGAGTCTTGTCTTCCACCAGGACTAAGAAGTTAAAGAAGTTCCAAAGTGCAGGATGGTCTGCTGGGACGGTAGGTGCCCAGGAGTCAGGAGCAGGGGCTGCGGAAGCTGGAGGGGAGACCCCCAGGGCAGGAGAGGTGGCAGCACCCTGCGAGGAGACAAGGGTAGCCCCGAGGCTGTGAGGGGCCCCAGGGAGGCAGAGAAAGGGTAGGGGGAAAGTCAGGATGAGTGGGTAAGGAGAAGGATTCCCAAGTTCCAGCACTGACTGGGGGTTTTGGAGATGAAGTCTGGAGACAGGAGAGGGGTTGGAGCCTTGGGAGCACATTTGGAATCACCTTCGCACCAGCAGGGCTTTCCCGCTTCTGGGAGTGAGTCTTTCCCTCGACCAATCAGCGTCAGAGGGCGGAGCAGGGAAGTCTGGACGCTTGGGGATTGGTGGAGCAGAGAGGCATGCTGGGAGTGGCCCTGGCCCAGAAGCCTTAGCGCTGAATCTGAGCTGGGAGTCCAGCGCTTGGGGGTAACCCGAGCCCTCGAAGCCCTTGAAGCTGCGAGGGTGGCTTAGCTTCAGTGTTTTGGCTGAGAACACCCTTAAAGCTTAAAATAAAACCTGCCTGCGGGGTGTGGGGGAGGATGCGATGCACCTCCCTCCCCCAGCTCTGGCCTGGAAAATAGGATGCTCAGGGCTTGGGACTAGAGGATCTGGGTCTGGGAGCCCCGCTGCGAGCCGATTCCTGAGCCCCCGCCACACCCCAGCCAGCCCCTAGATGCGCTCCCACACTTACAAAGGAGATGCAGGCAGCCAGGAGAAGGATCCGCACCAGGAGGTCTTCAAACTGCTCTACCACCAACTCCCACAGGGACTTCCCTGGGGGGAGAGGCAAGAGGAGGGGTCCCCGGGGTTAAGATCCAAAGGATGAAGATCTGGGACTCCGCATACAGGCTGGGGGCTGGGGACCGGAGTGCCCTGAATCCCTGGGGTGATGGGCAGGCAGTTTGGTGTGAGAGAAGGGCTGAGGGAGTGGCCGCGAGTCCAAAAACAGGCTCCTCCAAGTAGTGGGCAGTTGTTCAAGGGTGGGACGCCTCAAGGAGAAAGTGCCTGGAGACTGCCTCTGGGACTCTAATCTCTGGGGAGGGATACTTGGTGGTATGGAGCCTGTAGGGAGAAGGGAGTGGAACACAGAGGAGGGAGGGTCTTTTATGAGGGCTCAGGGTTTCCAGGAACTTACCTTCCTCAGCAGGGAGCTCTACCCAGGAAAAAAGAAGAAAAGGACATATTTATTTGGAGTTCAGCCTCATACCCGCCCCCCACGCACCCAGGACTTTGTAGCTTAGGTGAGAATCAGGCCACCAAAAAGACATCTGAGGTTCATCAAGGTCATCCTATAAAACTTCTCCAAACTCCACATCTCAGGACCCTGTCGTTTCAGTATCCTTTTCCCCCTGTCCCTAGGATACCCTGGAGGGAGCAGCTCCCAATGTGTGCACGTGTGTGTGTGTGTGTGTGTGTGTGTGTGTGTGTGTGTGTAGGCATGGGAGGGTGGTACCAGCCTGTTCTCTGGGAGACACTTACCATTGGGGCCATATTTTTCCAGATGCCGCTTAACTTGGTCCGGGGTGAGGCCGCTGGACTCACTCACCCCAAAATAGGCCAAACATTCCTCTGTGGTCTTGGCGTGTGCGGCCTCCATTGTGCTCCCTTCTTGGGGGCCAGGGGGCGGTGTGTTCCTTTTGGGGGCTCTCACGCGTGGGGGGCCTTTCTCAGTGTGTCCACCTGCCTGTCAGTCTGGGTTTCTTCCTTTTTCTCGCCTGCCCCCCCCCAGGCTTTCCTTCCCTCCACGAAGCTCTGACCCCGTCCCACTTGCGGCAGCCGGCCACCCCCCCAGCCCCCAGCTGGTCCTTATGAGAGAGTGGGGGGGCAGGCTCCCCCCTCCCCCAGATCAGGGATTGGCTGGCTGGGACTCCAGCAGGAGGGGTCAGAAGAGAGAGATATTTCTGCTGACAGAGGGGAACAGTGGGGCTGCAGCCTGAGATGTCACTCATGAGGGAAGCAAAGGTGGCCCCAGCCCCAGGGAAGGGGGCAGGGATAAACTTCACTTTCTGTCATCTACTACTGACCCCCTCCCCCAATTGCCTCAACTTCCCCAGTTGCACTGAATTTCTGGTTCCAAACTCATCCCCCGTTTTCCCCTTCAGCCCTCCTCTCACATTTCGCTCTCCTCACCCACTCTCCCCTGAACCTGTTTCCATTGCTACAGTCTCCTCCTTCACTAGTGTGTTGAAAGAGCAGCAGAGAAACTCCAAGCCTTCAGGGGACCAAGATAGGGGAGAACATCTTTTGGGGACCAGAGGAAGTGGTTCTAGAGGGACAAAGGGAAGTAGGGAGGGGAGAGGGTCAAGGGGACAGGGCAAAAGATGGTAACCCTACCCTAGGGAGGGGTTGTCGCAGCCATCAACAAGGGATTTAGTGTCCAGGCCCTGGTGAGCAAAGCCAGGACTGCCTGTCTCTCCCCTAAACTGCCCCCCCTCCCCATCACTCTAGCTAGGCTTCTGGGAACACAGCCTTCAGGGCCCCCCCATCCCCGACCAGGGAATCCCCCCCCAAGAAAATGGGACACCCAGGCAGCCAGGTAACCCAAGAGGCTACAGAATGTGCTGATGGCAGAGGGGGAGGGATAACTTTTTCAGGATGGGGGCAGGGGTCACCCCAAGTCATGGAGTGACTTCACACTGCATTTGCTCTAACTCAAGGGGTTCACATGGCAGACCCCAGAAGCAGGTAGTCTTCACTCTGGCCCTGACGTAACACCCGCAGGAGGGAGTGAGGATCCAAAGCAGGTTGTGCGCTCAGGAGCTGGACCCGCCCCGCTGCAGGAGGTGCTCAGGGAAGCTGGATAAAGCAGAAGCTCCACATCCAAGCAATGGGGAGGGGGCAGGTTTTGGGGACAGTCGAAGGGAAATAAGGACAGAACAGAGCTGGGAGGAGAGGGAGCAGAGAGACAGGGCTGGCAGGGTCAGAGGGAAGTCTGAGGAGCAGTGGGGAAAGGGACAGCAAGGGAGCGGGCCATGGCAGCCAGGTGGGCGGGGACCCCAGGGTTGGGTGCAAAGCCACAAGTTGTTGCTGGGCGGCTGGCCTTGGTGTCAGCTTCCTCACAGAAGCAGCTGCTCTGAGCTGCCCTTCCCCACCCTGCTCCAGGGTCTTTTGGTTTCCACCAGGCAGCTGCTGGAAGAGCAGACAGGGGACCGTGGGTGCATGGGGGCAGGGAGGAAAGCCAGGCAGGGGGAGCTTCCATGAGAGTAGTGGGGAAAGGTCAGCAAGAGCAAGGAGTGCAGGGACACGGGGCTCAAGTCTTCCCTCTGCCCAGGCCTCAGTTTCCTACAGTGAGTAAGGAGTGTATAGATGACTGTAAGGTTTCTTTTTGTTTTTGTTTCCTGGTACTAGGGATTGGATCCAGGGATACTTTACCACTGAGCTATATACCCCAAGACCTTTTTATTTTTTATTTTGAGACAGGGTCTTGCTAAGTTGCAGAAGCTGGCCTCAAACTTGCAATCCTCTTGCCTCCTGAATAGCTGGGGTAGATTACAGGTGTGTGCCACCATGAGCTACACCCCGAGTTCTCTCCCTCACCTTTTTGGTTTTTTGGTACTGGGAATTGAACCCAGGGGCATTCTACCTCTGAGCTATACCTCCAGCCCTATTTTATGTTTATTTTTGAAAGAGGGTCTCGCTATTTGCTGAGGCTGGCCTCAAACCTACAATCCTCCTATCTTAGCCTCTCAAATACTGAAATTACAGGTGTGTGCCACCAAGCCCGGCTTCGGCTCCCCTCCTTTTTAAATTGGTGGTACTGGGGATGGAACCCAGGGGCCTTCTACCTCTGGGCTATGCCCCCAGCCCTATTTTATTTTCTATTTGGAAACAGGGTCTCACTAAGTTGCTGAGTCTGGCTTTGAACCTGTGATTCTCCTGTATTAGCCTCCCAAGTACTAGGATTACAGGCATGTGCCACCACGCCCAGTTTGGCTTCCCCAGCCAGACATGGTGGCGCATGCCTGTAATCCCAGTACTTGGGAGGCTGAGGCAGGAGGATTGCAGGTTTGAGGCCAGCCTTGCAACTTAAAACCCTCAGCAATTTAGTGAAACCTTGTTTCAAAAAATAAAATAGGGCTATAGCACAGAGGCAGAATGCCCCCTGGGTTCAATCACCAGTATCACCCCCCCAAAAAAAAAATTGAAACAGGGTCTCACTAAATTGCTGAGACTGACCTTAAACCTGCAATCCTCCAGTCTCAGCCTCCCAAGTCCTGGTATCATAGGCATGCACCACCACTCCTGGCTGAAAGGGTTCTTTGCTTCCCACCCTAGGACTCTAGCTCCCAGATAGAGGACATAGGAGGCAGCCAAGCAGAGAGAAGGGCAGCCCGTTTTTGAGGAGGGGGATGGCCAGCAGGGTGGGTGGGACTTCAGGATTTGGCTTCCCAGGCTCATGCCTTCTTTGGCCTGGGCTTGGGGGAGGGACAGCCTCCTGGGTGAGCTGAGGACAAGATGTTCCCTCCTCTTTTTCACAGCTCCAACAAGCCCCTCCCCTGAAGTCGAGTCCTGCTGTGACCTGAGGGGTGGAGGCACTCAGACAATGGGGTGTGAGTGTTGGGGGTCACAACAGGGACCTGCACAGGGCCCAGCACCTACTATCTCAAGCCAGTGTCAGGCTCACACCCGCCGCGCCTTTTGGTGCCGGTTGGCTTCTCCCCAGCAGCACTTGGAGGAGTGACAGGGCCACTGTCTTACAGCAGCAGGAATGCCCAAACATGGAGAGGGGAAGAGAGGAGATGGGCAGCTTCAAGGGAGTCAAGTCAACCCTAACCCAGGCAAGGCGGCTGGCTTTACAGGGCACTCCTGCCAATGAGGCCCTCTGAGGTTATTCATGTCTACCTCCTTCGCTTCCCAGAGGGGCAGACTGAAGCTGGAGAGGGAAAGTCGCTAGCCAGGAGCTGCAGGGGGCTTGCCATCAGGGAGGCATGGCTGTCCTGTGGATGGGGATGGGGGTGGGGTTGTGGTGACAGGTGCCCTCTTGGACTCTTCCCACTGGGGGTCTCTACACCTAGGGCTGAAGGTGTTCTTCCCCCAGCTTGCAGACTACAGCTGAGGGAGGAGAGAGGCCAAGTTCTGAAGGACATAGAAATAGAGCTGGGCCCATCCCTGACCATCTGTAAAGAAAGGCTTAGAGGGAAATGTCTCTCAGGCTCCTCCAGCCGAGACAAGCCAGTCTGGGGACTGAGTGTCCTTGTGCCTGTCCCCTGCCTCATCTCTGGAAGGCAAGGCCCTGAAGGCAGGGTTTAGGGGTGGGGGAGCCTCAGAGCACCAGTTGCTGCTAGATTAGGAGGGGATCAGGCCCTGCCTACTCTGGGGCGCCACAGCCCTCCCTGGCTATCTGGCTTTGAGAACACAGCACCCAGGTCTCCAAAGCACCCCTCCCCTCTTACAAGGCCAATTCTATCCCCAATCTCCTGAGGCCAAGGTTTGGGGAGTCCCGGGGATGAAACAAAACAGGAAGAGCCAGCAGGCTTCCCCCGGCCCGTCTCCAGCCTGGGTGGCCTGTGTGCCCAGCTGTCTCCTGTCCATCTCTCCATAGGACGCAAGGCCCAGAATAGCAAGGTCATGAGCAGGGGTAGGGCCTCCTGGAGCTGGGGCAGAGGCTGAGGGGCAAGAGTGGCAGCTCCACATTGCCTGGGGGGACAGTGAGAGACAGAATCGTAAGAGGCAGGGGGTAGGGAGGAGAGAGGGCTAGGCACAAAGGTGGGATTCTTCAGACCTTGGCCCCCCTGTTGGCACCCACCACCCCAGAGCTGGGAAGCCCAGGGGTGCCCTCTGTTGGAGAAGGGTGCAGCTGCAATGCAGGAAGATGAATTCAGAGAGCAGAGCCTGGGTTTAAAAATGGCACAGCAAGGGGAGAAGTGTTGCCAACTCCATGCCCACAGGCCAAGCACTTAGTTATTTTGTTTTTGCACTGGCAATGACTTAGCAGTGCTGGGGAGTGAACCCAGGGCCTCACACATGCTAGGCAAGTGCTCTACCACTGAGCCATACACACCCAGCCCTCAAGCCAGGCACTTCAGAAGAAAGAAGTGAGCTAGTCCAGATGTGGCAGATGTGGAATCTGGACCCATGACTTTCAAGGGAAGCTAGTAATCTGAACATGTATGTGAAACTCAAACAGAAACATGATCCAGGCTAAACAAATCATGTCAGCAGCATGACAGAGGTGAAACTTCACCAAGGCCCAGAGTAGCTACGTCTTGCCTGGGGTCATACAGCAATTGAGAGGCAAAGCCAAGACTGAGGGCCAGTGTTCTTTGTCATCCAGTCTCCAGCTTGGTTCTGAGAAAGGGAAAGTCTGCCTGCCGTTGGGCCTCTCTGCAGCCAGACTCTGAATACCACAGACATGGTGTCCCCACCCTCACCTCCACCATCTCTCTCTCTCTCTGCCTTTCTCTCTAGGGCAATAAACTCAAGAATTAATTAATTAATTTATTGCAGTACTGGGGATTGAACCCAGGGGCATTCTACCTCTGAGCTACACCCCCAGCCCTATTTCATTTTTTTATTCTTTATTTTGAAACAGGGTCTCATTAAGTTGCGGAGGGCCTCACTAAGTACCTGAGGCTGGCCGCGAACCTGCAATCCTCCGGTCTCAGCCTCCCAAGTACTGGGATTACAAGCGTGCGCCACCATGCCCGGCTGAACTCAAAATTTAGAGCAGGAAGGGCCCTTGGCGATCATCAATCCTGTAACCTGCTGTCCTGTCCCATCAAGAGACCTTGCTGGAGTCCGCGAGAAGCACTGCTGCGCTCGGCACTGACCACACCATACAGTCCACGGAAGAGAGACGGCCCTGAAGGCCCAGGGCTGGAGGCTGACAGGGACTTGACCTGGGCCAGCCTCTGGCCTCTCAGCTCTGGAGCTCCTGACCCACCTGCCCAAGTCCCCACTGCAAACACTAGCCATAGCCATCAAGATGAAACTGAGATAAACCCTTTTATTTATTTATGCTTTTCCATTTTGTTTAAAACAACAACAACAACAACCTTAATATAACTGACAGCCCTTCCCCCTCACCCTTGCTTGGGCTGGGGGGTGGTTAATGGGGAAATGGCCCCAGGGGTGGGGCTGACCATAAGAGCCCCTCAGGGAGGTAATGGAGCCCAAATCCCCTGCCTAGGGGACAGAACACCTGTAGTGTATGAACTAGGGAGTTAACAGGGCTCTTGAACCTCTGCTTGTACCAACATATATGCCCTTGGCTGACAAGGGTCAGGAAGCATGTGGGGAGGGGACTCCCACCTCTCCTCTATATCCCTGCCCAGCCCAATCTGATGACCCAAGGACTGGGTGAGAAGAGTGGAGAGAGGGTGGGGTGGGGTGTCTCACACGAAGGAGTACTGGTTATTAATGGCTCTGGGATGGCCCCCTTCTTCTCCGTTGTCCCCTAGTGGTAACTGCTGGAGCTGCACCATCGGGGTCATCCCGATGTCCCCGCCAGAGCCAGTGCCACCCTGGGCCTCGGTGCCTGGTGCTATGGCCTCTTCCAATTCAACCACGGGGACCAGCTCAACCACGGGGACCAGCTCTTCCTGGACCCCTCCACTGCCCGCTTTCTCTTTCTCTTGCCTCTCTTTGGCTGCTGCGGCTGCTGCTGCCGCCACTTCTGGCGCCCCCGACGCCTCTTCTGCCCCAGGATGTGGGGGATCTGTCCATGAAGGGGGTTCAGGGGGCTGGGGTGGGTCATGGGAGGTGTTCGATTCTAGATAGAAATGGCAAGAAGACAGACTGATTGTGGAGGGAGGCAAGCTCCTGCCGTGGCCTCCCCTTCGCTCATCCCCCCAGGAGCCATGTGCTATCTCCCCCACGTCCCGTCTCCTGAGCAACCCCCCATGGAAGATGGATCATGGGCGGCAGTGAGAGGAGGACCACACTTACACACAGTCACTCGCTCCGAAGGGCATGAGGGTGGAGGAGGCATCGGGGTAGCATCGATCTCCCTCGCACACCCCTGCATGGCTCCCGGCCTGCTCCCGGCCTGGGGGGGGGGAGGGGCAACGTGGGGACAGATGGGACGTTGGGGTGGGGGAAAGGGAGAGATCAGACAGGGACATCAGACGTCAAGGGAGGAGGGAGGGGGATCAGACCAAGCATCTCCCAGAAGGGCAGGCCCAAGCCAGGTGGTGATGGAGGGCAAAGACGGCCGGAGGATGGATCAGGAGACAGACAGATGATGGACGGAGGAGTCCGATGGAATGGGAATGCACCAGCCCGCCTCCCGCTGCCTCCGGCCCCAACAAGGAGCCTCTGCCTTCCTACATCCTAGCAGCACAGGAGTCTTCGCCGCCCTGCTCTCCCCTGACAGAGCCTCTCCTCACAGCCCCCCGCCCTGTCTTTCTGGCACACACACCTCACTTCTTGGGTGCACGGGCACCTCCTCCCCTGCAGACCTGCTCTGCTCACCCTGCTGCCGCTGGGAGGGCACATAGCTGACAAGGACAACATCACTGGAGCCTCCAGACTCCAGAGGGATGGGGTGCACCCGGAAATGCTCGAGCATATCGAAAATGGACTGGAACCACAGGTGCTGGACTCGGCACTGACCCTCCTCGTTCAGGGACAAACGCAGGTGCTGAGGGCAGGACGAGCAAGTGAGCAGGAGCCTAAGGCCCTGCCAGTCACAAAACCCTCCTCCCCCGGACAGAGGTACCCCCTTCCCCCCACCCCGCATACCACGTGTCCTCAGGGTCACTCACCTTGGCCTTGCCCTGGAAGTTGAAAGTGAGGACATATTCACCCCGCCTCGTTTCACTCTGACGTACCAGGAAGACACCATGGGAGCTGGTGCCTCCTTCCAGCACTAACTGGGCGGCCTTGAGTCGAGAGAGCATCCCATGGAACCAAGGATATCCTGAGAGGGGCTGGTCCCCTTCACCTCCCTCTGACTCCCCCTGGAACAGGAATGACCCTTCAGGAAGGAGAGAGGGAGGGAAACCAGGGCGTCAGGGAAGCCTCCCCCATCCTGGGAGAAAAAAAGCCTTGCTTTCCCCTTTCGGTGCCTCCTCCCCTCACAAGTCACCCCTCCCCTGGGTCAGATCCCTCAGGATCCCGAGACGGGAACCTCAGGTCGGCAGGCTACTGGCCTGGAGACAGACATCCATGCACACCCTGGTACCTGTGGCTGTTTCCGGAGTGTCCAGGGGAGGGTAGGGGGTTGGGAGGGGATGAACTGTCCCTGCAGGGGGACCCTCCTCAATAGGGATGCGGGGGGGCAACTCTGGGGGAAGCAGTTCCATGGAGTCAAAATGGGAGGCGGCAATAGAGGCAGAACTGGGGGAGATGGATGCCGAGGGCCGGTCTGAGAGGCCCCCATATGCCCCTGGGGAAAAAAACAGAGAAGGGCCAAGTTGACAATTTGAGCAGTTCCTCTTCCACAGGCCTGGTCTCCTGCCCAAGTCCCTACTAGCAATCTACTATGTGCCCGGCTGCCAGACCCCTATGAAGGCAGTGACCCCGGAAGGTTTTCACCAATGGCTCCTGACACTTGCACTGCCGAGGGGCTGCGGTCCTCGAGTCCAAATGTGCCTATAGCTTTCCTGAAGCAACAGCTGCAAGACTGCTAGAGCGTAAGGGGACAGAATCCCTCAAATATCTTCACGTTAAAAAGGAATCTTAGGCCAGGCATGGTGGCGCATGCCTGTAATCCCAGTACTTGGGAGGCTGATACAGGAGGATCGCAGGTTTGAGGACAGCCTCAGCAAGTAGTGAGTCTCATTGAACCTCTGGGTTCAATCCCCAGTACCACACACACACAAAACAAAATAAAATAAATAAATAAATAAAAGGGAGTCCTAGCCAGGTGTGGTGGCACACACTTGTAATCCACATACTTGGGAGGCTGAAACAGGAGGATTGCAAATTCATGGCCAGCCTGAGCAACTTAGTGAGGCTCTTAGCAACCTAGTGAGACCCTGTTTCCAAATAAAAAATAAAATAGGGCTGGAGGTATAGCTAAGAGGTAGAATGCCTCTGGGTTCAACCTCCAGCACTAAAAAAAAAAAGTCCTGAGTCAGATGTGGTGGTGTGTGCCTGTAATCCCAGTACTTGGGAGGCTGAGACAAGAAGATCACAGGTTCGCAGCCAGCCTCAGCAACCTAGAGAGACCCTGTTTCAAAAACAAAAAATAGCCGGGCATGGTGGCACACGCTTGTAATCCCAGTACTTTGGGAGGCGGAGACCGGAGGATCCGGGTTTGCGGCCAGCCTCAGCTCGCTCGCTCTCTCTCTCTCTCTCCCTCTCTCTGTCTCTCTCTCTCCCTGTCTCTCTCTCTCTCTCTCTCTACTTAGTGAGGCCCTCCGCAACCTCGTGAGACCCGGTTTCAAAATAAAGTAAAAAAAATAGGACCGGGTGTATAGTGCGGAGGTAGAACGCCCCTGGGTTCAATCCCCGGTACAGCAAAAAATAAATAAATAAATAAATAAAAAGGGCTGGGGTGTAGCTCGGAGGTAGAATGTCCCTGGGTGCAATCCCCAGTACCCAAAAAAAGGAGTCCTAGCTGGGCGTGGTGGTGCACACCTGTAATACCAGTACTTGGGAGGTTGAGACAGGATGATTGCAGGTTTGAGGCCAACGCATGGTACCTTAGCAAGACTCTATTTCAAAATAAAAAATAAAAAGGGCTGGGGGTGTAGCTAAGTGGTAGAATGTGCCTGGGTTCAATCCCCAGTAACATACACACACATACACATACACACACACACACACACACAGACACACACAGGAAAAAAAAGGAGTCCTTTGTTTGGACTATAGGAGAGCTCCCAACTTTAAGAGGCATCAAGCTAGGAGTGGTGGTGCACGCTTGTAATCCCAGTACTTGGGAGGCTGAGACCGGAGGATCCGGGTTCGCGGTCAGCCTCAGCTTCTCAGTGAGTCCTCCGCAACTTAGTGAGACCCTGTCTCAAAATAAAGAATAAAAAATAGGGCTGGGGGTATAGCCCGGAGGTAGAATGCCCCTGGGTTCAATCCCCGGTACCACACACACTAAAAAAAGAATGAAAAAATAGGGCTGGGGGTGTAGCTCGGAGGTAGAAAGCCCCTGGGTTCAATCCCCAGTACTGCAAGAAAAAAAAAAAAAAAGAATAAAAAATAGGGCTGGGGGTGTAGTTCGAAGGTAGAATGCCCCTGGGTTCAATCCCCAGTACCGCAAAAAAAAAAAAAAAAAAAAATCCTCCTTCTAGCTGGGGTGTGGTGGTACACACCTGGTAAGCCCAGCTACTTGGGAGGCTGAGACAGGAAGATCATAAATTCAAGGCCAGCCTGGGCAACTTAGCATGACCCTACCTCAAAATAAAAAATAGAAAGGACTAGGGATATAGCTCAGTGGTAGAGCACCCCAAGGGAGGGAGGGAGGGAGGGAGGGAGGGAGGGAGAAAGGAAGGAAGGAAGGAAGGAAGGAAGGAAGGAAGGAAGGAAAAGAAAGGAAGGAAGGAAGGAAAAGGAAGGAAGGAAGGAAGGCATCCAAGTTCCCTCATCCTGCCCCCAGGCCCAGCACAGAGCTAGGTATGTACTGGGGCCAGGCATGCCCGTGCCTAGATGAATGTCATCCACGGTGCTGAGAAGACAGGCATGTGTAGAGAGGAAGGAAGGGCTTGGGAATCAAGATGGCATAGGCTATCTTTTTCAGTAACTCTTAGGTGACCTCAGAAAAGCCATTTCCTCTCTCTGGTCTTGGTTGCCTGAGGTCTGATGACTTATAAGGTCCATTCTAGCTCTAAGAGCCTATGATCCCTTTGTTCATTCACTGACTGTGGTTGTGTGCTAGGCACTGTGAAGCTGGAACTCAGAAGAGAGGTCAGGAGAAAAGGGTAGAGAGGAAGCCAGTCTAGAAAGGTGAGCTGGGCCAGGCAGATAAATGTCTTTGTGTGTATGTGTTTGGTCAAGACAAAAAGTATAGAGGCAAAAGAAAATGTGGTGCCCTGGACATATGCACAGAGATTCGGAGTAAGAACAAAACCAAAAAGCCAGGTGTGGTGGCACATGCCTGTAATCCCAGTACTTGGGAGGCTGAGACAGGAGGATCACAGGTTCGAGGACAGCCTCAGCAAGTAGAGAGACTCTCATCAACCTAGTGAGACCCTGTTTCAAATAAGAAATAAAATTGGGCTGGGGGTGTAGCTCAGAGGTAGAATGCCTCTGGGTTCAATCCCCAGTAAAAAAAATAATAACAAAAATAAATAAATAAATAAATAAATAAAATAACAAAACCAAATGTGTACAAAGTGTTCTGGAAGCGTGGAGAATAGAACCATATCTCCAGCAAGCATGGTGACCTGCAGGGGACTTACAGAAAAAGTGACAAGAATGGGTGTAAAAGGTTGGCTAGGAGTTTGCTTGGGCCTGAGTAGGGTAGTAAGGGTTCTAAATGGCAAACTGTGGCCAAAGAGTGCTTGACATGTTGTGGAACAAAAGACAAGCAATTGGTGGGGTGGAGGTGGGACAGCTGGGGAAGGGGAAGAGTCTGGAGAGAGGGTGTGGGCCTTCATAGCAGGAGCCTTGCACGGCAGGTCCTGAGGCTCCCAGCTCTCAAAGGCTCCACCTTACCCTGTGATAGGCGGTCATTACTCTCGCTGGGTCCCAGCAGCAGATCCTGGCTGGGCAGACTCTCTGAATGATTCAGGCAGGGCAGCTCCAGGCTGTCTGTGTTCTCCCTTGCAAGGAAAGAGGTCCCAGGAGCCAGCGGGAGGGTCATGGGGCGGGGACTGGTAGCAGGGCAGGGTCTGTAGAAACAGGGGAAATGGCGCTGGGGAGAAAGTCACCCAGTGAGAGGCACAAGGCTGCTCCCCACCCCACCCCTAGGTTCCCTCAGTGACAGAAGACAGGATCCTCACCCTGGGCTCAGGCATTCTTGAATGTCAGACACCCAGGCCTTCACATGGAGAGCATCGGCTGTCTCCAGGATATATTCCGAGGGGCCTTCCACCTATGGAGCCAAGAGGAGGGCCCCATCAGGGCAGGGTCAGGGAGGAGGCCCAAGGGCCACAGCCACCCTAATGAAAACAAGAACATCTGCTCTAATCCCCTCCCAGAAAAGCACAGCCTCAAGGACATACTCTTAAGGCATTTGACATCTATGTGCCTCTCTCCACCAGAGGAGTTTGCTTAGATGTACATACAGCTTTCTTCCCAGCACAAGGCTGCACAGGGGTGGGGGGCTCAGATCTCCTACCTTAACCACAAATGTGTTCTCCCGGTCAGGCATCTCCAGGGCTGTGGTAGTCCGGACATCCGTGATAGTAGAGCAGGGAATGCTGAGTCGGGGTCGAGAGGCCTAGATGGGAAAAGGAGTAAGATCCATTTGTTTGTTTGTTTTGTGTGTGTGGTACTGGGGATTGAACCCAGGGGCATTCTACCTCTAAGCTATACCCACCAGCCCTTTGTATTTTTTTGTTTGGAAATAGGGTCTTGCTAGGTTGCTGAAAGCCTCACTACTTGCTGAGGCTGTCCTTGAACCTGCAATCCTCCTGTCTCAGTCTCACAAGTACTGGGATTACAGGGGTGCACCACAACACCCAGCTAAGATCCAGTTTTTGGAGTGCAGAGACCATCTCTCCCTTCCCTCCAGGTATTCATCTGCTCTCCTACATCCTAGGGCAAATGAACAAAAGACAATAACCCTGCTGTCTCAAGCTTGGAGTTAGCTCTAGAAACAGTTAGCAAGCTCTGCATGCGACTGGGTAAACCCTGCAGCTATCTACAGGGCTGAGTTATCTCCGGCCTCCCACCATTCACTCCCAGCCACCCACCCTCCTCTGGGCCTCACCTTAGGTGGTACAAAGAACTCCAGACGACTTCCTCCTCCGCCTTCTCCTTCACTCCGAAGCAGTAAGCGACACTTCTGCCACTGGGGCTGCCCTCCTCCCCCTGAGGTGGGTCCAGCTGCACCTCCTCCCCGGCCCACTCCAGGTGGGTCAGGGGCGGCCTCTTCAGCCCCCATGAAACTCAGCAACTCTTCCCTCTGCACCATCCCTGCTCCATCCTTCAATGCCCCTCCTCCCCGACTTAGTCTCAGCCTCTCAAAACGGTGAGTCCATCTCTCCCCGGGGGACGTGCCATCACTAACCAGTCCCCTACCAATGGTCCCAGCCCCACCAGAGGAGTTGGAGTTGCTGTTTCCACCTACGACTGGGGGGCCTGTGGAGGTCTCCAGGGCTCCTGCTGGGGAGGGAGGGTCAACAGTCCCCCGCCACTGCAGGATGCCCCGGACTGAGCCTCGGACAGAGCGACCCACTGAGCGGAGAGAGAAGCGTTTCTTGAGCTTCGGCTTCGAGGAGGTCGTAGAGGAGGAAGAGACTGAGGAAGGGAGGGGGCCGGCCAGGTCCTCAGAAGATCTAGAAGGGCCCAGCACAGCCAGGGGCCCGCCCACCCTGCAGCTCTCAAGGGACAGGTCGTGTGGCGGCGGGATCTCCACACCAGGGCTCAGGGGAGCCAGGACAGGTGGTGAGAGGGAGCCAGAGGCCCGGGCCACCTCTGCTTCAAAGTGCTGCAGGAAGAGCTCAGCGAAACGGCGGGAGAAGGCAGCCTCTGCCCCAGGCCCTGCATACTGGGGGTGGGAGGCCAGATAGAGACGAAAACGGCGGGCAAAATCCAGGGCGGCAGCCCGGGCATGGGACTCACAGAACTCCCGCCAACTAGGAGGAGGTGGGGGTGGCAGGGGGGGAGGGGAAGGGGAGGCCCCATCCTCTGGGGAAGGGGCACCATTCATGATGGGCCCCAGGAGGTGGAGAGGGGGCGTCTTTGGGGAGGGGCAACAAAGAGGGAAGCAGCCAGAAGACACGGGGTGAGCGGCAGCAGCTGCAGGAGGAAGAGAGAGGCACATATACGGAGTCACTGTGGAGGAGGGACGGGGTGCATCCCACCCCAGGTCAGGGACTCCCTACGCTGGTTCAGATTCCTCAGAGGGCAATGGGGGAGAGAAGGAAACTGCCACCCCTTCCCTCTCCCAGATCCACATACCCCATGTGCCCCAGGGAAGTGGCCGCCCAGGGTCTAGCTGGTCCTGCTGCCTTCCAGACCACTCTCCCTGGCTTGGGGTATAGAGGCAAGGGTTGTGGAGCACCTCCCTCCACAAAGGACTCTTCCAAACCACTGTTGTCCCTTCTTGAAGCCAGATCCTCCACTGTCTGTCACACATTTCCCATGCACCATTCCAGAGGCTCCCACAGGATCATCTTACCTTACCCTGTGACAGGATCTAGTAACCTTTCTAACAGATGAGGAAACCGAGTCTAGTGTTTTCCCCACTGTACACTTCTTGTCCCCAGGGACTGGCTGATCCAGCCTCAGCCACAGCGATAGAGCTCAGAGACCCTGACTCCTGCACCCTAGGGCCCAGCTCTGAGGAGGGTGTCTACTCACTCAGGCCCATGGATTGAAATAGCAATCATATTGGAAGCTGACCCCAAAGCCCAGCACCCAAGCACTGTGAGAGGAGATTTGGAATGGCTACAGCCCACTTCTCGGATGTCCCCTTTAATCTGGGAGCCCAGTGGTGGCAACACCAGAGGAAGAAAGATGGTGGGTTGGGTCAGGGCAAGTCTTTGCTGGCCATAACATAAATAAAACATCATAGAGCCCTGGGGTCCTAGGATTTCTCTTTTCCCTTTTTTCCTCTTGGGGAGTCTGCCCTAAAGGCTGGTCAACCTGATGGTTAAGGCCAGGGGTTCTGGAGTCAGAAGTGGACTGAAACCTCGGCTCAGCCACCTATTAGCTGTGTGATTTTGAGAAAATTACACATCCTCTCTGTGCCCCAGCTTTTGTACCTGTAAAACAGCTAATGATTCCTACACTCTTACAGTTGTTGGGATGAAATGGAATGGAACGTGTCAGTGCTTGATACAAGTAAGCACATGAGAAATGGCATGATTGCCATTATTACTATCTTTATGAGGTTAGACAGTATTAGGGTTCTAAAATTTTAAAAGATAAATTAGAGAAAGGAAGAGGCTTCCCAAGGTCTCATAACTAGAAATTGGCAGAGCTGGGTGAGGAATTTACAACCCATGGCTCTTTGGTTAGTGCTCCTCCCCCATGCTACACTGGAAGATGACTGGTTCCAGGACTGAGCCAGGGCAGTTCAGGAAGTCTCCCCAAACCATCAGCGACCTCAGACTCCTGCTCAAACCCACAGCCAGGTTGTAAGTCAGCGACCCTTCCCCTTCCACCTTGGCCTAGGCCTTACACACTCAGATGGCCCCAACCATAGGAACAACTCCAAACCAACGAGAAGCAGCCAGGAGATGCGGGAGTCATGGAGCATAGGGGAACCGAGCCAAGAGGTGCAGACAGCAGAGACCGATCCCCAGCCAGAGGCCACCTCGGCTCACACAGGCCCACCCAGCCCCCTTCAGGCCCGCTGACCCTGCGGCTTCTGAGCTGGTGACTCAGTTTCTCTTCTGCCAAGCAGAACTCAGACACATTTTCCCGGTGCACCTGCCTCTTGGCTCAGTTCTGACATTTCCCGAAGGGCGGGTGGTTGGAGGGTGCAGGCTCCGCTCCCGGCTCGGACCCTCGGGGCCCCGTGGTCAATCCACTCCGACCCGACCCTATTCGCTGGATACCCCACACACGCCCATTCCTCCGGGCCGCAGCCTCCCGGGGACCAGCCCTGGCTGCTGCACTCCCCGGGGCCAAGCAGCCCTCCTGCCCCGGGCCCCACGCCCACCCCCCACCACGGACTCCTCTCAGGCGCCCGGCCGGGGCGCGGAGAGGGAAGAGGCACTTGCAGAGGGGGGTTCCGGTTCCGGTCCCACCTGCATCTCGGTCCCCGCGGTTAGCTCCGGCGGCGGCGGCGGCTCCCGCTCCCAGCGCCCCCCCTCCCCGCCTCCGCGACGAGCGCCCGGCCAGCTTCTGCGCAGGCGCTGGGACCCCTTTTCCCGTCGCCGAAGGAAGCAACCATAGAGAAGAGCGGCGGGAGGGAAGGGCACCTTCCTACTCACTTCCGCCATCGTCCTACCCGGCGCAGACCCTTCAGGAGATAAGGGGGGGAACCTCGTGGGGCCGCGGTGACTTCTCCAGTTGCATCTGAAAGGGTCTACAGAGTCGGCCGTGGGAAGGGCTTGGGTCCCGCCAGAGCGCCCTCCCGTTGGAAATTCGGAACAAAGGAGAAGTCAACCATAGAGAAGCCACCTTGGGGGATAGAGTCCCGAGTCCCGGCTGAAGGCTAGAGTAGCCGCTGAGTACAGGAAACCAGCGAGAAGATAAGGCTCTTTGAAGGGCCCACTGCTGCCTAGAGCGCCTGGCCCAGCGGCCGCGGGGGACGTGGACACCGCCCCCAAGGAGCTGGACGGGGGAAGAAGCGGTGACCTTGGGGAGGCCCCGAGGAGGCGGAGCCTGAATTTACGACCTCGGCTTCTTTGAGGAAAGGGGCAGGTGGTCGAGGAGGTTCCTTCTCAGTCGGAAAATAAAGGTGGGGTACAGAAAATGAGGTCAGTTTGGGGACATCAGGAGATGTGTAGGTATACAGCTTGGAGCTCACGAGAGGCATCAAAGCCATAAGAATCAAGAACCATCAAGGTACAAAGAGTAGTTGAAGTCAGGCACACAGTGGCATCCTCTAGCAATCCAGTTTCTCATTGACCCAGCTACGGATGGCCTACAAAATAAGGAAATCTATGGCTCAAGTAATTGAACAATTCAGAGTGGGTCAAGATCCGCTGCATACAGGGGCCAGGAGATATGAGGAACCTGTTGTTCACCATCTCTAGCTTTCCCATGCATTTGGCTTCATTCTCAGGCAGGCTTTCCTCTCTTGGTGGCAAAATAACTTCTGTATCTCCAGACTCAAGTCTTAATAGTTTAGCAACTCGGTAAAAGGAGCATGCCTCTTTTTGGAGATCCCAGTAAAATTTCCAGAACTGACTAGCTGATTAGATCACATGCCCATCCTGGAACACAGCAAGTGACCTGAGAGATGGAGATGGATAAATGTTGTGACTCATATAAGAATGTCTGTGCAAGAGCTGGGAGCTGTGGTAACATGCCTGTAATCCCAGTACTTGGGAGGCTGAGACAGGAGAATCGCAGGTTCAAGGCCAGCCTCAGTAACTTAGACTCTGTTTCAAAATAAAAAATAAGCCTAGTGTGGTGGCGCACCCCTGTAATCCCAGTACTTGGGAGGCTGAGACTGGAGGATCACAGGTTCCAAGCCAGCCTCAGCAACCTAGTGAGGCTCTCAGCAACTTAGTGAGATCCTGTTTCCAAATAAAAAATAAAATAGGTCTGGGGGTGTAGCCTGGAGGTAGAAGGTCCCTGGGTTCCATCCCTAGTACCACAAAAATAATTAAACAAATCAATTAATTAAAAAATAAAATAGAGCTAGGGATGTAGCTCAGAGGTAGAATGACCCTGGGTTAAATCTCCAGTACCACACACACAAAAAAGTTCAGGGCTGGGGATGTGGCTTAGTGGTAGAGCACTTACCTAGTATGTATGAAGCCCTGGGTTCAATCCCAGTACAAAAAAAAAAAAAAGCCAAGACCAAAAGAATTTTCAAGGTTGAGGCTGCTAGATAGAGCTGGAAAAACTTACTGTGGAAAAGCGGGTTCTAGCCAGGTATGGTGGCGCACGCTTGTAATCTCAGTACTTGGGAGGCTGAGACAGGAAGATCGCAGGTTTGCAGCCATCCTCAGCAACTTAGTGAGACCCTGTTTCAAATTAAAGAATAAAATAGGGCTGGGAGTGTAACTCAGAGGTAGAATACCCCTGGGTTCAATCCCCAGTACCACACACACAAAAAAAAAAAAAAAAGAAGAAGAAGAAAGAAAGAAAAGAAGGTTCTAGCCAAATCAATCCTAGCCAACCACAGATGGTGATTGTTAAGGTCTTCATCACCAGCTTTGTTCTCTCTCCCCACTTCAAAGGAAGATGTCAGTGAGCAGGACTTTATTCCTATGGTGTACCCCTGCATACCTCTACACACCCTTTCTCTGTAGTTGACATATCCAGCTAGGAGAGAGTTGAGGAATACAGGACAAGGAGCTGTTGATGATGAATAGGGTTTGGAAGTGTTGTGTATAAGCTAGCCAGTAAATATTTTTTGGGGGGGATGAACCCAGGGGCATTCTATCTCTGAGGTACAACCCTAGCACTTTTTATTTTTTATTCTGAAACAAGGTCTCCCTAAATTGCTGAGGGTCTTGCTAAGTTGCTGAGATTGGCCTTGAACCGTGATCCTCCTGTCTCACCCTCCCAAGTACTGGGATTACAGTCCTGAGCCACCACACCTGGAAATAAAAGTCTTTTTTTGTGTGTGGTACTGGGGATGAAATCCAGGTGCATTTCACCTCCAAGCTACACCCCAGCTCTATTTTTCTTCTTTATTTTGAAACAGGGTCTCACTAAGTTGCGGAAGGCCTCACTAAATAGCTGAGGCTGGCCATGAACTCAGATCCTCCTGTCTCAGCCTCCCAAGTACTGGGATTACAAGCGTGCACCACCACGCCCAGATTTTTTTTTTTTTGAGGGGGAGAGGATGCTGGGGATTGAACCCAGGGCTTCAAACATGCTAGGCAAGCACTCTACCACTGAGCTAAATCCCCAGTCTCCACTAGAGCTTTCTGAGATCACTGAAATACTCTATGTTAGCATTGTTCAGTATTTTTTTATGGTACTGGGGACTGAACCCAGGGGCATTCTACCTCTGAGCTATACCCCCAGTCCTATATTTTCTAATTTTTATTTTGAAACAGGTCATTAGGTTGATGAGAGTCTCAGTACTTGCTGAGATTGTCCTCAAACCTGTGATCCTCCTGTCTCAGCCTCCCAAGTACTGGGATAACAGGCGTGCACCACTATGCCCGGCAGCATTGTTTAATATTGTGACCACTAGCCATATGTGGCTATTAAGCCCTTGAAATGTGGCTTTTGTGACAAAAGAACTGAAGTTTTAATTAATTAATTAAATTTTTTTCTGGTACTAGAGATTGAACCCAGGGGCATTCTACCTCTGAGCTACACCCCCAGCCCTTTTTTAATTTTTTTTTAATTTGGAAACAATGTCTCGCTGAATTGCTGATAGCCTCACTAAGTTGCTGAGGCTGGCTTCAAACCCTAACCCTCCTGTCTCAGCCTCCCAAGTACTGGGATTACAGGTATGCGCCACCATGTCCAGCTAATTAACTAAGATTAAAACAGCAACATGTTGTTAGTGGCTACTGTAATAGTGCAGGAGGTGTCCTTGTACAACTAGGGGGAGCTGTCCAGCAGAGATGGACTTACAGTCTGAACTGTACAAAGCAGTCTGGTTATCAGACATGAGTAATGGTTGAAGCCTTGGACATAAAAGAGACTGTACAGGTGATACATATAGAGAAGAGACCCAGGGCCTAGTTCTGGAGAACAATCAACATTTAATAGGCAAAGAAAGTAAAATAGAAAGTTCTAAGATGATGTCTTGGGTCATGTTTCCTAGAAACACTTGAGAGGAAGATTTGTGTTTAGTGTGTTCAAGTTATTAAGAAAGTGCTAGCCGGGCGTGGTGGCGCACGCTTGTAATCCCAGTACTTTGGGAGGCAGAGACCGGAGGATCCAGGTTCGCAGCCAGCGTCAGCTCTCAATCTTTCTCTCTCTCTCTTTCTCTCTCCCTCTCTCTCTCTCTCTCTCTCTCTCCTTAGTGAGGCCCTCCGAAACTTCGTGAGACCCGGTTTCAAAATAAAGTATAAAATATAGGGCCGGGGGCGTAGCACGGAGGTAGAACGCCCCTGCGTTCAATCCCTGGTACCGCAAAAAAAAAAAAAAAAAGAAA
>PVJS01020249.1:0-32810 GCA_004027185.1 Glis glis
ACCAACCAGAAAATGAGTTTCAGGAAAGGCAGTGACTAAAGGGTGCAGTAAGAGCTGAGGGTGAAGTTAAGACAAAAGAGCTGCCACAGCAGAATGGAAGTGGGACAGACCCAGGACAGCAGCCTATGGGATACCAGCGCATCTTCTGAGAGTTCCATGTTGGAAGGATTGTGTGCCATCTGCTTGCCCCGGGCTGAGGGCGAGAACTTTCAAAGGCTCCAAACACTAAGAAATGATCAAAGCATAAGGAGATAGAAATGCCAATTACCCAGATTTGAACATTACACATGCATACAGGTATTGAATCATTGCACTGTACCTGATAACTATGTGCAATTACTCTGTATCGATTAAAAAGAAAAAAATTAAGCCGGGCATGGTGGTGCACGCTTGTAATACCAGTTCTTGGAAGGCTGAGACAGGAAGATTTCAGGTTTGCAGTCGCCTTCAGCAACTTAGTGAGGCCCTCCACAACTTAGTGAGATCTTGTTTCATAATAAAAAAAAGAGAATAAAATAGGGCTGGGGGTGTAGCTCAGAGGTAGAATGTCCCTGGGTTCTATCCCTACTACCAGAAGAAAGAAAAAGAAAGAGGAAGGAAGGAAGGAAGGAAGGAAGGAAGGAAGGAAGGAAGGAAGGAAGGAAGGAAATTAAAAGCAACAACAAGCTGGGCATGGTGTCACACACTTGTAATCCCAGTACTTGGGAAGCTGAGACAGGAGGATCACAGGGTCGTGGCCAGCCTCAGCTACTTAGTGAGGCCCTCTGCAACTTAGTGAGACCCTGTTTCAAAATAAAGAATAAAAAACAGGGCTGGGGGTGTAGCTCAGAGGTAGAATGCCCCTGGGTTCAATCCCTGGTACTGAAAAAAAAAAAAAAGGCAACAACAAAGGATGTTGATTGTAGATTCCAGGACAGCAAGAAGTAAGTTGGTTCAGAGCTAGGCCACAACCAAGGAGGGAAGTTTCTCTCCAGAAGGAACCTTCCTTGTACCTAACCCGGGGGATACAATGAAAACTCATGTCCAAATCTATTTCTAAATGAGACACTTGAAATCTGCATTCCAATGGATAAGCTATATTTCCATCGTCTTCATTCTATAATACACATTGGATTTTACAGGGTTCCAGGATCATATCCTAGTGAGGGAAATCCTTTGGATGCTGGCAGTAGAATCTACTAGGAAAAAAAAATAGACCGTCTGCTAAATTTTGGACACATACAGAAATGAAAATCTGGCGCTTGGGATTTATGGTATGGATGTTGTGGGAGGAAAATTTTCGTGGACCTGCAAAAGATGCCTCTAGATCCACAGAAGAGGAACGG
Organism: Glis glis; assembly: GCA_004027185.1. NCBI lineage: Eukaryota > Metazoa > Chordata > Mammalia > Rodentia > Gliridae > Glis > Glis glis. The sequence continues at coordinate 1,326 of PVJS01020249.1, forward strand.
TCAAATGTAGACCCTCCTGACAGTATCTCACAGCTTGACTTGGAAAAATTGTAGCCATGTTTCCTGAAATTTGGAGAGTTTTCAAGCATTTCCCTATGGCATTTTTATAAGGCGGTATCCTATCGAGCTAGAATATTGCTCTTACACCTTGTAGAAGAACTGCCACTACGGTGGGTGGAGGAAGCTCTGGGTTTAGGTTCCAGGACAAGTACCAGGAAAATCACTTAAACACTCCAAGCTTTCATTTTCCAGCCCTACCATGAGGGTGGTAAATGCTGCTCTATAAAAATCATGAGGAATGGGGCCTGAATTGTTTGCCAGAAAATATTAAATAGGTTTAAGAATGTAGCATGGAACTTCCAGCAACATGGCAAATGAACCAGAGAATGGGACCCTTCTAGTTACAAGACACCCATACACAAGATCAAATATAAAATAAAAAAAAATGCGAAAAGGAGAGCTAAGCTTGAAGAGTCAGGGAAACACCCAGATGCCAGAAATGAAAGAAATCAAAGCCAGAGGGTTGTCTTCCCAGCAAGTGCCAGTCAGGATACTTTTTTTTTTGGCACTGGGGATTGAATGCAGGGGCATTCTACCTCCAAGCTACACCCCCAGCCCTTTTTTTTTTTTTTGTGGTACTGGAGATTGAACCCAGGGGCGTTCTACCTCCGTGCTACACCCCCAGCCCTATTTTTTATACTTTATTTTGAGACCGGGTCTCATGAAGTTGCGGAGGCCCTCACTAAGTAGAGAGAGAGAGAGAGAGCTGAGGCTGGCCGTGAACCTGGATCCTCTGGTCTTCGCCTCCCAAAGTACTGGGATTACAAGCGTGCGCCACCACGCCTGGCTTCTATTTTTTTTATTTATTTTGAAACAGGGTCTCCTAAGTTGCGGAGGGCCTCACTAAGTAACTGAGGCTGGCTGCGAACCTGGATCCTCCAGTCTCAGCCTCCCAAGTACTGGGATTACAAGCATGTGCCACCTCGCCGGGCTAGGTCAGGACATTTCTAAACAGCCCCACCCTCCTTCCCAGACACTCCTGCTGTCAAGTGGACCACCAGGCATCCTTCCCTGGTGGCCTTGTGCTCCAATCCCAGGCCACTTTCTCATTCCTAGAGGATTCCCCTAGCTCGCCAGCCCCCTATGCCTCCTCCCCAAGGCCTGGCATGTAGCAGGGACTCCATTCATTTCTACTGAGGAAAAGAAAAGCAGCGCTGTGGACCTGGTCAAAGTATGTTCTAATTATACATTTGCTACTTAAAATAGGGGTGGTGGTCTGCTCCCCCTGGTGTGGCAAAATCCAGAAAGCACGACTACGAGGTAAAGAAAGTGGCTCTGCAGGTTTCCCCTGGTCATTGTGACCACCTCCTCCCTGGGTCTTTATGTCCTCTCCCCTCTGTCACTTTTGTCTCTTCAACTGGCATTCTTTTGTAAGGACACCAGTGATGGGGAGCCGCCCTCCCTGGTGTGACCACATCATGACTTACCTAATTACATCTGTAATGGCCCTTTTTCCAAATAAGGTCATATTCGGAGGTACTGGGGGATGGGACTTTAACATGTAAATTTGGGGAGGGACAATGACACAATTCAACCTGTAGTACATACATGGAGAGTAGGGCATGGTGGTGCAGGCCTGTAATCCCAGTACTTGGGAGGCTGAGACAGGAGGATCATAGAGTGGAGGCCAGCCTCAGCAACTTAGTGAGACCCTCTGCAACTTAGCAAGACCCTGTTGCAAAATAAAAAGGGGCTGACGGTGTAGCTCAGAGGTAGAACATGCCTCAGTTCAATCCCTGGTACCATCAAAAAAAAAAAAGAATACATAGAGTATAAAACATATATTTTCAAATTATATATAATTTTTAAATATAAAGCAACATAGCATATTATTTATAGACACAAATGCATAATGAAAGCCCAAAAAACATTTATTTAATATATGATTAATTTCATATATATTTATATGATACTATAAATATATATTAAATATTCAACTATATAATATTTGAAATATAATATTTGAAAAATATTTCAACGTTTTGTTTGCTTATTTGAGAAAGTAGTATTAGAGAAGAAATGTATGTTCCTTGCTCTAATAAGCATTAGACATTAGGTCATGCCCAGATACAAGGTAGTATTAATTTTGTTCAGGTAAAGACATCAAGGATATACAAGGCCCTGGGTTCAGACCCCAGCACCATGAAAAAAATAAAAACTTAAAGTGCGCATTGGGAGCACCGAGAGGCAGGTGCAGTTAGAAAGTTCTGCAAGAGGCTGACTCAGGAGGCAGGCCAGGCTGCAGCTCTTAGGAACAAGGTGTCCTGTGTCCGGCCAGTAGCCACAGCAATGGGAAGATGGAGCAGATTAATAAAGGGAAGGAAGAGTTAACACAGTCATGAGCTAAGGAGACACTGCTGAGATCAGCAAGAAAGATGGGGCTGTGTCACAGGTACAGGAGAGACCCAGGCGAGCCAGGTCTGGAAGTGCAGTCCAAGTACACAGGAGTCCCAGGGACACTTGCTTCAGGGCCGAAGCCAATGTTAGTGACTCCATTTGATCAGCAGGACAGGGTTAGGATTTTGCCTTTGGAGTCCAGGAAGGAGGATGGATTCCTACAACTTCATGCCTGATGCTTAGCAAACCAATGACTACGGTGTAGCAGGAGCCCAAAACTAGCTGGGACCTGGGTGCTCACATCTTTCCCTGCGGCCCAGGATAACTACCAGGAGAAGACAGAGTGAAGGCAGAGGGCAGAGAACAGCCCTGACCTATCTCAGCGTACAGGAGAGGACGTGCCAAGAGGGCTTCGCTTGCATTCAGTGTCTCATTTAATGCCTTCACACACAGTGATGTAGATGCTATTGTCCCCCTTCTACAGATGAAGAAACTGAGGCTTAGAAAGCTAAGATAACAGCCGGGTGTGGTGGTGCACGCTTGTAATCCCAGTCCTTGGGAGACTGAGACAGGAGGATCCGGGTTCGCCGTCAGCCTCAGCTACTTAGTGAGGCCCTCCGCAATTTAGTGAGACCTGATTTCAAAATAAAGAATAAAAAATAGGGCTGGGGGTGTAGCTTGGAGGTAGAATGTCCCTGGGTTCAATCCCCAGTACCGCAAAAAAAAAAAAAAAGGTAAAATAACTTGCCAACAACACAAGACCAGTAGACTACAGAGGGCAAAGCGCGTGTCAAACCCCAGCCTGTTCAATTCCAGAGCTCATAATCTCATCCCTGTGTTTTATGATTTCCTTTCATTCATATAAAAAAATGTGCATCAAGCCGGGCGTGGTGGCACACGCTTGTAATCCCAGTACTTGGGAGGCTGAGACAGGAGGATCACAGGTTCGCCGCCAGCCTCAGCTACTTAGTGAGGCCCTCCGCAACTTAGTGAGACCTGGTTTCAAAATAAAGTATAAAAAAATAGGGCAGGAGGTAGAACGCCCCTGGGTTCAATCCCTGGTACTGCAAAAAAAAAAAAAAAAAGAATTAAAAATACAGCTGGGGGTGTAGCTCGGAGTTAGAAGGCCCCTGGGTTCAAACCCCAGTACCGCAAAAAAAAAAAAAGAAAAAAATATATATATATGCATCCAGTGTCAACCTTTGTTTCAGGAACTGGACACAGGGAATTGGACGATGGTGCATGCACTCTAGAAAGCAGCTCTCCAATTCCGTTTTAAATAACAAACATTGGATGTGGGGCAAGAACCTTTTAAACCATACCCCTGTTTTTTAAAAGTGTGGGGTGGGGGAATTGCAGGGGAAGAAGGTACATTGAGAGGTTGTATGGGCAGGAGGCCCCGCTCCCTGGAAGGATGGGATTTCTCAAAGACATTTCTAATTTGTTGTTGATGTGACAAAATTGTAATGATGCCCTTTGAGCTAAAAGGACGAGTTAGAGACTCATCCCGACGGAATGCCCTCCGACAGGGAGACCCTGGGCTGTCCAAGCCACACAGCGATTATTATTCTAGCCCGTGGAGAAAGAAAGTCAATTCAAAAATTGCTTGTTCATGTCATGGTAAATCCTTAATGCTTTTAATGAAAATTCTTCTCCTTCATGAAATATTTTCTATTTTAAAGAACAGCAAATTAATACAGCGTTTCCAATAGCCTTTAAGTCAGGTTTAATTGGGGCAATTCCCTCCAGTGAATCGAAAGATGACATTCGTCTTCATCGCCTGGGCGGAATGTTAAACTGGAAGCAGGGACGAAATGTCAAGGTAAAATAATGCTAATAATTATTCCGAATGTTACATTCTCCTTGACCTTGGAATTTAAAGGGCCAGAATGAAGGCTTTTTGTCAAAAGTCAAGAAGTCATCTAGAGACACGGCTGACATTTATGATTAATGTAATCTGCGATTATTAGGAGAGAGATGCAGAATATGATGAGCTTCTAGTGTCTCGGTAATTCATTTTTATACTATTACAGGAACCATATAGTAGCTGGACATAAAAGGAGCTGATATGCTGTGGATAATCCTAATCTCTAGAAATTCGAAAAGGAAACCTCTAAAGATAAGTAAGACTTTTTAATTAAAGCAGCAGTGACCAAATAATTAAATTTATAGCTCTGCTGTAAAAGAGGGAAGACAATGACCCCGGTCTAAGGAAAGATAATGATTTCTTATGCATAACACACATGTGCACACAAAAGAGATCAAGCCTCTATCTGCACGGTCCTGTCGCTTCGGAGAATTTTCTGGTTCATTTGCAGTGACAGGAGAGACTGAGATTGCTGGGAAGGCTCCCCCAGCACCCAACCCTGAGCTGGCAACTTGGCTGCCTCCCGCCAGCCCCCCCAAATAAGACTGCGGTGAGAGCAGAGCACGCTGCCACGGGAACCAGGGCTTCCGATGTCTGCGGGGAAACACGCTCTTGTTAAAAATAAAGCTTTGGGTCCAGAGTGCTAGCTGGAGAAAGTGCAAAGGAGAAGCAGAGCTGGCTTTCTGTGACTCAGTTTCCCTACTCCCCAGCACTGCCTCTGCAGATGCACCTCACTGCCCTTTGCTCCTGCAGCTAAGCTGGAAACGGGACTGCCAGGGGAGGGGAGGGCAGGCAGCGCAGGAGCGGGAGGTGCAGAAAGAAAGAGGACAGCTCACAGACCCATTAAAAACAAAGCAAAGAGGCGAGAGAGAGAGAGAAAGAGAGAGAGAGAGAGAGAGAGAAAGAGAGAGAGAGAGAGAGAGAGAGAAAGAAAGAGAGAGAGAGAGAGAGAGAGAGAGAGAGAGAGAGAGGAGGGATACAATAGTTAACTTACCATTTTAAAATTAGAAACTGGAAGCTGGGTGTGGTAGCGCACGCTTATAATCCCAGTACTTGGGAGGCTGAGACAGGAGGATCACAGGATCAAGGACAGCCTCAGTAAGGAGTGAGACTCTCATCAACCTAGTGAGACCCTGTTTCAAAATAAAAATAAAATAGGGCTGGGGGTGTAGCTCGGAGGCAGAATGCCCCTGGGTTCAAACCCCAGTGCCACAAAAACAAACAAACACATTAGAAACTGGAATAGGTAGATTGACAACACACATCAAGCCATACACACACACACACACACACACACACACACAGGATATATATGTATGTATGATGTATGTATAAGTAGCAAATATGATACATAGTACATTTTATATATATCTGATATATGTACAAACCACATATATATGATACATTATATATCTTATATATGTACAATGTATATATTATACATGTTATATATATAAACAATATATGTATAATTTATAATACATTGTATGTATAACTGACATACATGCTAACAATGTACATATAATATATAACACATTATATGTATATCTGATATATGTGTAAACAATGTACATAAATACATAATTGTATATCTGTATATATACAGACAACATGTATATGACATATACACTATACATGACGTAAGTACAAACACCACATATATGGCATCTAACACATTATATATATAGTAATTATGTCCTCAACCCCTCCCCCCACAAGGACAGATGAGTGATAATGATGGAGAGAAAGAAGAGGTGAGACAAAGCAGGAGGGCATGTGAGGGAGAAGGGAAGAGAAAGCGCAGGAAGGGAGACCCCCTCGTGGGCCGTGGTCACGCGCGGTGCACACGGGAGGCATTTGGTCATTTCCAATCATCTCCGTGGTCCCTGAGAACGGAGTGTCTGATTTGGAGCCTCCATCTGTTGCTGCCAGATCAGCCCTCCTGAGGGGTTTGCAGTCCGGTGTGCAGTCCGTGTGGGCAGGAGCAAGGCCCGCACTCTCAGAGGTCCTCGCTGTCTGCACATTCAGCACCATGGTGAATAGTAATTCTGAGCAAGTTAAGAGAGGCATTATTTTGAAAGGAGTCGTGAGCATTTCTTATGTTGCATATTGCACTGAAGGTGCTTGTGAAAACAAATGAAATTAATATGCTTGCAAAATCCCAACCAGGTTGAGGACATTTTGTTCAAAATTCTTGCTGAGCCAGTATAGCCTGCGTGAGGACCAGAAGAGCGTTTAAAGCATCTGGGATCTGAGATGTAGCAACAATGTGTGTCCTGCCCATTCCAATGCCAGGATGCTGCCGGCTTAGATAAACACATCCTCCATAGACCTCCCTAGGACCTGAATAGCATGGCCACAGTTCCCCCCAAAAAGACATGGATGGAGAGGTCTCTAACCATCGAAACTTGTCATTGCCAAGTGGTAGGTGAGAGTGTTTGGGGTGGGGTGCATGCGAACAGTGATCCCCACAGGGAAACACTGCACAAAGGTACAGTAGCCCACATCACAATAAATGGCACTTCTGGCCAGAGCCACAGAACCTGGGAGACACACTTACCTCCTCTCCTATGCTCTGCTATGGTTTAAGTATGGGACATGTCCCCCAAAGGGCCTTAACTAGGTCCCCAGCATGGCACTATTGGGAAGTGATGTAACCAACCTTCAGGAGGTAGGGCCTAATGGGAGGTCTTTAGGTTATTGGGGGTGTAGCCTTGAAGTGGACTCTGAGGCCCCACACATCCCCTCGCTTTCTCTGCTTCCCAGCTCACCATGCGAGCTGTTTGCTCTAACAAATGCTCCCACCACTGCCATCCAGAGCCCTCACCAGAGACCCAAAACCATAGGCCTCCTAACTTGATGCAATGGGCTGAATGTGTCCCTCTTTAACTTTACTATGTTGAAGCCCTAACTACATTACCTCAGAATAGGTCCATATTTGCAGGCTGTCAGGGTGGGTCCTAGTCCAATCTGACTGGTAACCTTCTAAGGAGAGAGGATTAGGACACACACAGAGACCAGGGTCATGCTGGTGCACAGAGGGAAGAGGATGTGAGCACAGGACAAGACAGCCATCCAAAAACCAAGGAGGGAGGCCTCAGGAGACACCAAACCTGCCGGCACCTTCTTCTTGGACCTCCAGCGTCCAGAACCATGAGAACCTATGTTTCTATTGCCAGAGTCCCCAGGCTGTGAGGTTTTGTTAAGGCAACCTTAGCAAATAAACACACTTTTCTTCCTGTTTGTATTCTTGCCTCTGAAATTCCATTGCCCAGCAGCCAGAATGATCTCCATAAAACAGAAAGCAAACCATGCATCACCTCTTCCCCGGGGGGAGCCCCGAGATGATTTATAATGAAATGCAGGTTCCTCGTTCTGGTCCTAGAGCTGGGCCAGGAGAACCGAGGTCCTTGCAGACTTGAGATTAATGCCTGGCTTACTCAACGAGGCCTTCCCGGGACGCAGTGCGAAGAGCCCACCAGACACTGTCAAGCACAGGCGGGTGCTTTATTTTCTTCGTGGTGTCCAGGGCCATCTGATATTTCCTTATTTGGCTATTTACTCCTGTGCTGCCTCCACTAGAAGGCAAGCTCCTTCAGTCTGCCTCCAGGCTCTTCGTCTGTCATAGTCTGTCCCCTGAGCTCAGGACACAGTGGATGCTTGCTAGGGCTTGTGTATGGTTGGAGTGCATCCCCCAGGGTTGGTGTGTTGGAGCCTTGGCTTCATTATGGTGATGCTACAAGGTGGTGGGGCCTTTAAGAGATGGAGCCCAGTCAGAGGTAACTGGGTCACGGGAGGTGCCGCCCTCAGAAGGGATTGATATCGGCCACATGGAGTGAGACTGTCGTTCTTAACAGAGTCATAATAGAAGAGCAAACGTGACCCCTGGCTCTGTCCCTGGCTTCCTGTCTCAGCACATGGTCTCTTCTGCGTGAGTTCCTGCCATGGTGATGCCATCCGCCAGAGGCAAGCAGAAGCTGACACCACGCCCTGGGATCTCCAGGACTCTGAGTCAAATAAACCACATTTTTTGGTAAAGTACCCAGTTTGAGGTAGTTTGCAATAGCGATAGAAAATGAACGAATGCAATGCTCCAATATTTTTCTGGATGAATGAGAGCAGAATGCACGATGCATTAGAGAACTGCGTGTAGTTCAGGTTGGCCAGAGGGTGAAGGGGAGGATGGTGGAAGAGTAGACAGGAGCCAGGTGTGGTGACACGCGCCTGTAATCCCAGTACTTGGGAGGCTGAGACAGGAGGATTGTAGGTTCCAGGACAGCCTCAGCAACTTAGCAAGACCCTCGGCAACTTAATGAGACCCTGTTTCAAAATGAAAAAATTAAAAGGGCTGGGAGTGTAGATGAGAGGTAGAATGCCTCTGTGTTCTATCCCCAGTACCAAGAAAAGGAGGAGGAGAGGAGAGGAGAGGAGAGGAGAGGAGAGGAGAGGAGAGGAAAAGAAAAGAAAGAAGGAAAAGAGAGGGTGGGAGGGAGGGAAGGAGAGGAAGAGAAAGGAAAAGCAAAGTCGACAAGGGTGAGAACGTAAAGATTCTCATGTGCCATGAATAAGACGTGCAAACCCTGTCACAGTTGATCAGACCCAGGCCCACTGTGTGCACACCTCATCTGGTCACTGCCTCCTTGGTTGTTAAAGAATATTTAGCAACAGCTGCATAGCTACCCAGTCACAGACCCTGCTTTCTCAAGAGCCCATGAGAAAGAGCTCAAGCCCCGTCCACCACTGGGCATCAATATCCCCTAGTCCTGTTGATGGGCTCTGGGGTGGAGTGGGCCAAGGCTGGTGCTAACAAAAGAAAGACCAACGACAGGGGCTGATAGAGAGGCACCAAGTGAAGAATGGCTGGAGGAAGGGGCTGGGCTGGGGACTGAGCCTGTGTCCAACCATAGAGGAGGCTGGACACCATGGGAAGTCCAAGTCTGTGCCTCTCCCCGCCCACCCCAGAGTGCCCACGCACCGTAGACGAGGACGGGGTTCAGGGGAAAACCCCGTCCTTCCGTAGTGGGCCTTTCCTTGGAAAGAGACAGACACTTCCAGCTGGAGAAAAAGAATGGGTTGTGGAGGTTAAGCAGGGGATATTGGTAGGGAAGGAAATCCCTTGGCACCAGGAGAGAGGGGACAGCAGCCTGGGCACCACAACAAGGCCCTGGAAGCCGCTTTCAGAGCCCTGAGATGTCAACAGAGATGAGATTGTGAACAGAGAGAGCTGCAGCTGGACCTGGGAGGAGGTGCAGAGTGGAGGCGAGGAGCTGCTTCCTCCTGAAGGACCCTACCCTGCTCTCTACTGGGGACAGAAGAGAGACTTGAGGAAGCGAAGAGAGGCGACACCTGTAAAAATGACCCCCCCCATGACCTATGTGAACAGGGTCAACAGGTACAAGGTTTTCCATTTGGAGGAATCACTGAAAACTTCAAAGGGGGAAAACACTGACTTATTTATTGTTGTGGTACCAGGAGTTGAACACAGAGGCATTCTACCTCTGAGTATTATACCCTCAGCCCTATTTTATTTTGTATTTTGAAACAGGGTCTCTGCTAAGTTACCACATGCTACTGGCCTTGAACCTGAGATCCTCCTGCCTCCACCTCCCAGGTGCTGAAATTACAGGCCTGCGCCATGGTGCCCAGCAACACTGACTTTATTTAAAACATTATTCTTGAGGCCAAATAGAAGATGAGCCAGGAGGGAAAGCCCGAGCTGTGTCCACTGATAGATGGGGAGCTCTGGCTCGCTCCAGTTCCCCAGGAATTCTGAAAAACAATCACATTATCTGAATTTCAGCTCAGTTTGACCATATGATTTTTATTCCCAAGACTTACATGATAACTAAATGCTAGACTAAAAGATTTCCTCCATTCAACATTACCAGAAAAACTATCTCCATTAAAAATATATATATTTTAAAAATTAAGCCGGGCATGGTGGCTCACGCTTGTAATCCCAGTAGTTGGGAGGTGGAGACCGGAGGATCTGGGTTCGCGGCCAGCCTCAGCTACTTAGTGAGGCCTCTGCAACTTTATGAGACCTGGTTTCAAAATAAAGTATAAAAAATAGGGCCGGGGATGTAGCTGGGAGGTAGAAAGCCCCTGGGTTCAATCCCCGCTACCGCAAAAATAAATAAATAAATAAATAAAATTAAAATTAAAAGCAATGCTGTAATAATATAGATACTGCCATCCCTTAATCTGTAAACCACATAAGTAAAGATTGCAATACTTAACAGGGACAGTCTGTTTTCAATTAAAAATAATATCCTCCAGGCTGATAAGCCATCTTAATCATCAAATTTGGCCCTGAAAGATTCTCAATTATTTCTTAACATCACATCAACCCTCTAAGGACAAAGATTTGCCAGTTTTATTATTTTAGAAAATCTGAGACACATTCTGACGTCACTTAAAAAATCGCAACTGATTTGAGCAAGAGAAACATTTGAGCAACATTAATAAGCTTATTGTCTAAGAAAGTGATGAAATGTAGAGGTCACTGGGATATAATTTCTAGTGTGTGTATGTTTTAAAAGTCAGACTTATGACTTTATGTCATATGATACTCTTGTTGCATTGGGAGGATGGAGATTCAAGGCAGAGAATATATGCATTTCATACACTAGAAACATGGTCAAGTTCCTAATAGATTGCTCCTAGAAGCTCATTATTCTGAGGTTATAGGCCAAACAAAATGTAATTTATAAATGTAAGCCAGTCATATCATAACCAACCACTCTGGTTTAATTTTTATAAAATATCAAGGAAGTGATAATACTCCTTTGGTTCAATTTCTGAACTTAGACTGCTTAAAAATGATACCACGAGGCATGGTGGCACACATATGTAATCTCAGTACTTGGGAGGTTGAGACAGGAGGATTACAGGTTCCAGGCCAGCCTCAGCAACTTAGAGAGACCCTCAGCAACTTAGCGAGACAGTGCTTTAAAATAAAAAGGGTCAGGGGAATAGTTTGGAGGTAGAATGTCCCTGGGTTCAATCCCCAATACCACAAAAGAAAAAAAAGACACAAATTTGGATATCATAATACACATGAATGCAAGATCCCATTAAAAAGCCATGTCGAAAGACCAATTACTTTTGTTTCTGACAACACATCTTTCCCTAGCTAGCCCACAATGGCTTCATCCCCATCAGGGAAGGACAAATTAATAGTTATAGCCTGTAGGGCTGATTCTTCTGCCATCCACTAAATATATTCTCCCACAAAATTGCAAAAGGTCATTTACAAAAACCAAGAGTAAAATTCATAAAATATTGATAAATGTTCTGTAAGAAAATCTTTTGGAATTAAACTTATTTCATCAGAATCTGTACCAATTACCCAATTACACAATACATTTTGAAACTCTGTTGGACAGCTGTACCACTTACCACAGTGTTAGGAACAACACCAGACTAAACGTCAGCCTCGTCCGGCATTTAAAAAGCCAACTAAGAGACAAAGGGAATTTCTTGATAGCTCTACCAAGCAAACTTCTTCTTAAGTTGAATATCTCGACTTAAGTTTTTGGTTTTTTTAATAGCTTTTGGGATGAATAGTTTGCATAAAATTCATCCACCGTAAGTATAAAATTTAATGATTTCTGAGTTTATGTAGTTGTGGAGTTATGTAGTTCTAAGTTTATGTAGTTGTGGAAGCATCCTACCACCATGATGATCCAGTTCTAGAACATTCCAAGAAGCTCCCTTGTGCCTAGTTGTAGTTATTCTTGTTCTCTGTCCCAGTGCAGACACCCACTCGCCTGGTTTCTGTCTCTATAGAATTGCCTTTCTGACCATACGATCCAGCTAGACCACTCCTGGGTATCTTTCCAAAGGGACTGAAATCAAAATATCATAGTAATAAATGCATACCCATGTTAATAGCAGCACAATTTGCAATAGCCAAATTATGGAACCAACTTCGGTGTCCATCAACAGATGAATGGATTACAAAATTATGGGGTATTACATTATTATGGAATATTACAAAATTATGGAATTCTACTCAGCAATCAAGAACAAAATAATGTCATTTTCAGGAAAATGGATGGACCTGGAGAACATTATGCCAAGTGAGATTAGCCAGTCATACAAAGTGAAGGGTCATATGTTTTCTCTCATATGGGGAAGCTAGGGAGTAATCGGGACACCAGAGGGACTCCAGATAATGGAGGAGAAACTCCAGTGGAGTCAGGGAGGTGGTCTAGGGGAAGGGGGCAGGAGAGGGAGGATCAATGAAGGAATCGCTTCCATCGACATTATGTACATACGTGAGAATCCCAATGCCAATCTCAATATGCTGTATGGGGAGGGGAAGAGAATAGGGAGGCAGCCAAGGGAAAGCCCACCGAGTGCTGTGTGCACGTATGTCACTATCATTGTGAACTGCATTATGATATAAGACTATAATGCACCAATTAAAAAAAACAGTAGGGGAAACTGGGTGAAAGGTAAAAAAAAAAACAAAAAAGAATCACCTTTTCTAGGCATTTCACATAAAGATGACATTGAGTCATGTCATCTTTCCTGCTTGCCTTTTTTCACTCAGTTTAATGTTTTTAAGGTTTGGGCATGCTATAATGTGTACCCATCGTTCATTATTTAATTGCTAGATAGGATTTTATTGTATGTATATGCTACATTTTGTCTATCCACTCACCAGTTGATGGACATTTGTACTGTTTCCAATTGGGACCATTATAAATAATAATGTTATGAACCTTCACATTCAAATCTTTGTGTGGGCGTACATTTTTATGTCTCTTGGGTAAGTACCTAAAGGTATCATTGCTAAGTTATATATTAAATCTTAGTTATCCTTTTAAAAAATGCCAAATTATTATTTCAAGTGGATATACCCTATAACATACCTATCCACAATGTGTCAAGTTTCTCCCCATCCTCACCAACACTTAGTATTGACAGTTTTTTTTATTATTATTATAGCCATACTAGTATGTGTATAGTAATATTTTTACGGTGGCTTTAATTTATATTTCTCATTGAGAAATGCAACTAGTGAGGTTGAACACTTTTCCAAGTATTTATTAGCCATCAGTATATCTTTTTTCAATTACTATGATTATTTAAATCTTCCAATTTATTTATTTATTTATTTATTTATTTATTTGGCACTGGGGATTGAACCCAGGGGCATTCTACCTCCGAGATACACCCCCAGCCCTATTTTTTATTCTTTATTTTGAAACAGGGTCTCACTAAGTTGCAGAGGGCCTCACTAAGTAGCTGAGGCTGGCCGTGAACCTGCAATCCTCTGGTCTCAGCCTTCCAAGTACTGTGATTACAAGCATGCGCCACCACGCCTGGCCTCTTCCAATTTTAAAAATTGAATTTTTGTCTTATTAGTTGTAAGAGTTTTTTTCTAAAAAGATATATTCCAGATATAAGCCCTCTATCACATACATAAATATATACAAATATATGAATTTGCAGAAAGAATGATTCTAGGTATAAGATTTATAAATATTTTCTCTCCTCCTGTGGCTTATATTTTAATTTTCTTAATCTTTTAAGAGCAAAGATTTTTAATCTTGATAAAGCACAAATTATCTATTTTTTTAATGGATGGTGGCCTTGGAATTTATTCAAGAAGCCATTGGTTAACCCAGAGTCACAAAGATTTTCTTCAAGAAATGTTAGAATGTAAACTTACATTTCAGTCCATAATCCAGTTGTTTGCTTGTTTTTTGTGGTACTAGGGATCAAATCCAGGGGCATTCTGCCTCTGAGCTACATCCCCAGCCCTATTTTATTCTTTTATTTTGAAACAGGGTCTCACTAATTTGCAGAAGACAGACCTAGCTAAGTTGCTGAGGCTGACCTTAAAACTACAACCCTCCTGTCTCAGTCTCCCAAGTGCTAGGATTATAGGCATGTGCCGCCACACCCAGCCATGATCCAGTTTTAACAGATTTTTGTGTATGGTGTACAATTTAGGTAGAGGTGTCCCCCATGGTGAAAATTGCTAATTGTTCTTACACCATTTGTTAAAAAGACTGCTCTTTCTCCAACTAACCTGGCTTTGCACTTATGATCATAATATATAACATTCTACTTCAGTTTACTTCCGGCTTAATTCTGGCAAAATATAGCAACTTTGCTTCTGTATAGCTCCATTTCCTCTCTCCTCTCTCCTGCTATCATTGCCACACATATGTACATGTCATAAACTCAATGAGCCGGGCGTGGTGGCGCACACTTATAATCCCAGTACTTTGGGAGGCGGAGACCAGAGGATCCGGGTTCGTGGCCAGCCTCAGCTCGCTCTCTCTCTCTCTCTCTCTCTGCTTGGTGAGGCCCTCCGCAACTTCGTGAGACCCGGTTTCAAAATAAAGTATGAAAAAAATAGGGCCGGGGGTGTAGCGCGGAGGTGGAACGCCCCTGGGTTCAATCCCCGGTACCGCAAAAAAAAATAATAATAATAAAAATAAAAAATAAACTCAATGAGACAGAGTTACAATTACTGCCTTATACAACTTTAAATTTCTTTTAATGAATATAAGGGAAGAAACGAGAAGTTTAATTTATATAATCTTTTCTATTTACCCACATAGTTACCCTCTGACCCTTAGCTTTATTTTTTCCCCACATATTCTATATGTCAACCTACTCATCTCCTCCCCGTAGACTAGCCCGACCACAGGAAAACGTGGTGATAACCCCAAAAAACATTCATAAACTAAGAGCTCTCTAGAAGTCAGATTTCTGATATGAATCCTGAAAAGGCCTTTCTCAAAAGTATTTCTAGTTCTACCTTCCTAGAAAGATCTCCTGGCATAAAGTTCAAGGGAAGCATTGTCATCTTTCAGCACATTCTTCTGTTTTGAGGGTAACTTATTACAATTTATGACCCTTGTCCTTGAAGAGTTGCTGATTCTCTTCTTTCTACATATATTCTTGGCAACCTCGTGGACTCTACATGTCTAACCTCGGTGTTTCCCTTCAACTCTAAGTGTCTGGTTTATCTCCTAGGTATGATTACTTGGAATATCCTTCCTAGATATCGTTGAGTAAGGAGGTTACCAAGAGGATATCTTTCTGGACTGTAACAACTCAATCCAGACTTAAATCTATTATAAACATCGCCTGGAAAAAGCCTTTTGTATTCAAAGTGTTTCAACTCTGGGATAATTAACTGAAGTCTCAGACTTACAAGTTTGCATTCCACAAAGAGTTGTAAAATCATTATTCTTGGGCTGGATAAAACTTGACTAAATGTTTTATTAAGATATAATTATGGTTGCGGGACATCACTAAGAAAATATTCCATCATGTCATATCTGTTTGTGTATGTATAAATTTAGGTTTGTCATTGCTTTGTCAATATATATACATACTTGCTTTCTATGTTTTATTTTGCTGTTGTTTTTGTTGTTGCTATTACTGCTGGTGGATTAGGTTTTTTTAGGTGTTTGTTTTTGGTACTGTGAATTGAACCCAGGGGTATTCTACCTTCAACCTATACTCCCGGCCCTTTTTCTTTTTTTTGTTTTTGAAATAGGGTCTCCTCTAGGCAATGGTGGTGTACTCCTGTAATCCTAGTACTTGGGAGGCTGAAACAGGAGAATCACAGGTTTGATGCCAGTCTCAGCAATTTAGTGAGGTCCTCAACAACTTAGTGAGACCCTGTTTCAAAATAAAAAGTAAAAAGGGCTGGGATGTAGTTTAGAGGTAATACACCCCCGTACCAAGAAAAATTAAAAAAAAAAAAAACTCTGACAGGGTCTCGCTATCACTAGGTTGCTCTGAGTCTAAGGTTGCTGAGGCTGGCCACAAACCTGTGATCCTCCTATCTCAGCCTCCCAAGTACTGGAATTATAGTCATGTGCTACCATGCACAGCTTGATTGGGGTTTTTTAAACTATTGCCCTTGTAGCTTCCTTTTTTGTGTGTGTGGTACTGGGGATTGAACTCAGGGGCATTCTACCTCCAAGCTACACCCCCAGCCCTACTTTATTCTTTATTTTGAAACAGGATCTCACTAAGTTGTGGAGGGCCTCACTAAGTAGCTGAGGCTGGCTGCGAACCTGCGATCCTCCTGTCTCAGCCTCCCAAGTACTGGGATTACAACTGTGCGCCACCACGCCCGGCTCCTTGTAGCTTCCTATCATTTAAATTTTTCTAAAAATAGGAATCTAATAGTTATAGTTATGATGTCCTTGACAGTAGGGCCTGTGTAAACCAGAGAGAGAAGAAAAGAGAAGAGAGAAAAATATAAGCTAAGAAATGCTAATAAGAGTTGGGAAGAAATAACCAGTATCCAAGTCCTTTGCTTGATCTAATTTCTACCCGAGAAAACAAAACCATGGAGCCCCAAAGAGAAAGAAGGATAGAGAATGCAGATTCCAAGAAAAGTCTAAGGAAATTGTATATTAGTCACCAAGGTGCTTTAATTAAAAAAAGGTAAAAGGGACATTCTTCTCCCTCTAAACAAAAGGCCCATTGAAACGGAAACTAACGATATCTTCAGGAAAATAGAAAAGGGTTTGATGCAGAAAATAACTAACATCCTACACAGTACTATTTTGTTATTGGCAAACAGAAAGCAATAGTTCAAAATTTATCAAGCTTATCAGTTCCACCTAATTAAGGATATTGCCCGGAGGGCATAGTAAACAAAACCCTAATAACTCACTTCTGAACTCCTGGCCCCAGCGCAATCTAATATCCCTCTTGAAATGTGCTTGGTGGTCTCTGCTCATCTTGACCTTCATCAGAAATGCGACCACACGGAAACCATCTGCTATGCTGAGGCCCAGGACAGAATTATTTAGAGATTACATTCTTGTCATCGATGACAGACCCTTCTCTCCAGCCAGAATCCTGCCAGAGGATGCATGAAATTCGTATGTGATCCTTCCAGAAAAAAAGAACGTCGGAAGAGTCTGGAGGAGGATAATTTAAGAATTTCTATTTCAGTTACCACCGCCATCTCCCGCTCCATTTGTTGCAAAACGAAGACCGTCATTTTCCCAGAAAAACCTCCCTTCTCAACCCAGAAGACATTCCAGTGTGAAAGGTAGGTGTTCACTGGGGTGCCGGCATGAGGGTCAGGACAGGTTCTCTAAAGCTAGAATTAGAAAAGATGGGATAGCAGGAGGATGCAAACCCAGACGGCCACGGGCGGCTTATTGCTCTTCATCTTATGCCCCAACCCCAAACTCTCTACCTTTCTCTTTGGAAGTCACTTTCTATCCCTTTGCAGTCCACAGTCAAGAGGAGAGATGGCCTTATGAAGGGATGGGCAAGCCCAGGCCATAGGTCTGTGTCACAGGCACAGGAGCCAGCGGTCAGGGGACTGGGGCACAGGGTTAAGACAGCAGGGACATCGCTGCCAGGGGAGCCTGACTGGGAGAGCCGAGGGGTAAACTAAGAGGCAGCAAATCCGCCAACTCAGAGCGGCCGAATGCAGGGGACAATGCAAGCACTGGGTCTACTCATGGTAAGTCAAGGGGTGTCTCCTGCCAAACAAACAAACAGAGAAAGGGGCAGAGGAGGAGGAGGGAGACTTGGAGTTAAATACTATTGGAACAGAAACTGTTCTGTGCTTAGAATGGGGGCTGCAGATGCTTCCGGGACCCACCTCCCAACAGGTGGCGAGGGTCCTGCATTCTACGCAGTGGAATCTCTGGGATGCCCCTCACCTCATAAGTAACCTTCTAAAGGAGGTTGGGAGTGGAACTGGTCCCCAACAGGTAGTGATAACCTGGAATCATGACGTCTAGACACTGAGAGCCAAGAACAATCGGAGAAATCATTTACCACCTTCAGTTATTCAAATAATGAAACCGAGTCCCCCAAAGGCCATTTCCCCACTAAAATTGCACCATTAAGAGTGATAAGGCGGTTATGAAACGTAATGTCCACTTGAGTGCTGTGTACACGGTCCCATCACAGCTCTCTACACACGATGTCCGGCGCTTCCCTGCTTACACAGGAGGCCGGCTTAGAGCTGAGCACACTCTGCGGTGCATGGTTACCTGATTGCGACTTCTGGAAGCCAGGGTTCTTCCCATGAACTGCTCAAGACCCTGGAATTCTAAGCAGAGTTGGGAGAGCGGGGGTGGGATGTGTGTTTCCTTGGAGGAGCTATTTATTGGTTTGTTTATTTATTTAATTTCAGAGGTGCAAAATAATGATCAGAATCATAGTCTCCAGGGAATCCAGGGTCTGAGTCAGACCCTCCTTCCCGAGTGTTGACAGTGCTGTAAACAGCAGCTAAATGATGTTAAGATAAAAGTGAGCTGGGTGTGGTGACGCACGCCTGTGACCACAGTACTTGGGAGGCTGAGACTAGAGGATCACAAGTCTGAGGCTAGCTTCAGCAACTTAGTGAGACCTTGTTTTAAAATAAAATAGGGCTAGGAGTGTAACTCAGAGGTAGAGAATCCCTGGGTTCAATCTCCAGTATCAAAAATAAAATAAAATAAAATCCTTAGTAGTGATCCTTTAGGAAATAACACCTGTACATTTCAGATAAGATTTCACCTGTACATTTCTGGTGAGATTGAAGCATGTTATATACCAAATTAATATTCAGTTATAATTTTATTTTTTGCGGTACTGGGGATTGAACCCAGGGGCATTCTACTTCTGAGCTACACCCCCAGCCCTATTTTTTATTCTTTGTTTTGAAACAGGGTCTCGCTAAGTTGCAGAGGGCCTCACTAAGTAGCTGAGGCTGGCCGGGAACCCAGATCCTCCGGTCTCAGACTCCCAAATACTGGGATTACAAGTGTATGCCACCATGCCCGGCTTCAATTATAACTTTAACCTAAAAACAATAGAGCAGACAGGAACCTGAACATCTTGGAAATTCAAGTGGAAGAGCTTTTAAAAAATTCTCAAGCCGGGCGTGGTGGCGCACGCTTGTAATCCCAGTACTTTGGGAGGCGGAGACCGGAGGATCCGGGTTCGCGGTCAGCCTCAGCTCTCGCTCTCTCTCTCCCTGTCTCTCTCTCCCTGTCTCTCTCTTTCTCTCTCACTCCTTAGCGAGGCCCTCCGCAACTTCGTGAGACCTGGTTTCAAACTAAAAAGTATAAAAAATAGGGCCGGGGGCGTAGTGTGGAGGTAGAACGCCCCTGGGTTCCATCCCTAGTACCGCAAAAAAAAAAAAAAAAATTCTCAGAGGCCGGAATTAAAGAACATTTGTAAGCTGAAGAATGTCATAACCATCGAATATTTTCTCCTAGGATTCTCCTTCTAAATCATTACCTTTAGCAACCATCCTTCCTTACTTTTAAAGAAGCTGCTAGCCGGGCATGGTAATCCCAGTACTAGGGAGGCTAAGACAGAAGGATCTGGGTTCACGGCTAGCCTCAGTTACTTAGTAAAGCCCTCTGCAACTTAGCGAGATGCTGTTTCAAAATAAAGAATAAAAAATAGGACTGGGGGTGTACCTCGGAGGTACAATGCCCCTGGGTTCAATCCCTGGTACCACCAAACAAAACAAAACAAAAAAACAATAAAGAAGCTGCTTTTTTCTGTTCTTTCCATCCTCTCAAAGAAACATCCCCTTACTATTAAAAAATTTTGTGATTACATACTTTTAGAAATATAAGTTATACCTTTCCCAGTTGGTACCACCTCGTCAAGATGAGGAATCTATTCACACCAAGTGTGCTGGGGATTCGTCTAGGGAGGGCAGGCGAGGAGAAAGAAGCGCTCTCCTCCCTCCCCTGGGCTTCATCTGGTGTCCCGGGTAATCACACTTGTGGGTCTGGTTTGTGGCTTTGACTTTCACCTTTTAACCAGGCACGTCAGGGAGGCGCCCTGCTCCTCGCCCATCTGCAGGACTCGCCCTTGCAAAACTTCCCAGTAGGAAAAGTTTGCCTTCATTGGCCTCTGCAACCTTTCTGGCTTTGGGGCTTCTAAAAATTGAGTGTGACAGCCAGGAGATTGTGGTTTTCAAATCATATTGCTGGGTCTCACTGTAAACTCCTACTTTTAAGCCACCCCTTTCCTCCTGTTTTATTGATATTTCCAACGCCATCTTTTTGTCACTTCAGTGCTGAGAAGTGGCTCTCGCAACCTGACCTCAGACGTGTTACTTTGGAAACTTAAATCAACACATTACCTCTCCCAGCAGTGGCCAAAGTGTAGAATCTCTCTCTAGTTGCAGCATAAAAGGCTTTAGATAATCTCATCGATAAATAATTTGGAGAGGTGGAAGGGAAAAACTGCTTTTTCCGTGTGCACCTGTAAACTGGGCCACTGGGGATCTTCCCAGAACATAAAGCAATGTCTGGGAAAGAGTGAACAGCCCTGACTCTGAAGTGGTTATACAGTAATCACCACAGAATTTCCCCAAATATGCACTTCAAATCTGTTGACAGTGCTGCTCCAAATACCAGTATGTATATATGACGAACCGATCTACTTAGCCCTGAAAAAAAAGGCTAAAGAAAACTTCATTTTCTACATACAAAATGTTTATTGTAAAAAAGAAAAAATTGCAGATGTTGCTTGGCTCACAGTTGCAGCCAGGCATGTAAAAGATCACTTTACACCAGGCTCCCACAAGGAGCTCTGAGGAGCCAGGAATCACGGGCTGAGTTTTCATATAAGCCAGAGAAGGGTTTAAAATCCCTGCTACACAATTTGCAGAACTCCCGCTAATGCAAACCATACTGTTTCGGGTTCAGTCAATAGCAAACACAAAATGATTCCGACTTTTCAAAATAGATGATTCTTTCACCAACCTTGAGAGCAGGAACCAGAATAGTATTTGGAATCCTGGAGGATCCCAAAGCCAAGCCCCAGATCCTTCCCCTGCCTCATGAACGCCCCCCCCCCTTCACCTGGACTGTTTGGAAAAGTGGCAATATTCTACCATTCCCAGTGTAAACCCAATATGTTTATTCCCTCCCTGCTTCATCGTGGCCAGAAGAACTTTGCCAAGTTTTCTGCTTGTCTAAAGGCTAAGCAAGAACGGCTTACAAAGATTCAGTCTGACAGTCGGGGAGTTCGTGGACTTGAAATCACATTGTATGTCTTGCTGTAGAGTTCTAATATGGTAATCAAGACATAATGTTTCTGTGAAATCTAATTTTGAACCAACTAGTTACAAGCAACGGGCATTGTCAAACAGGAAATTCCATAATTCAAATAGACCATTTATCCATTTTCTGCATTTCAGAAAAATCCTCACTGGGGTTCCAATTTTCCCAGTTTTCTTCTGCATCCATCGATTCATTGTGCGGCATGCGAAGTCCCTCTCTTGGTTTTCGATCCCATTATCTTGGCGAGGGAATCGGTATGCCTGTCCTTACCACCAGGGGAGTAGAAAATCGTTGGAAAGTGACCTGGGGTGCTTTGGGGGTTTAAGATGGCAGAGAAAATATGTTTGTGTATGCCCCCTTTTCAAAGTAACCTCTTGAGCCATCCCAAAACAGCAAAGATAGAGAAACGAAAAGTCTACCTGTAAGGAAGCCAGGGATATCACGAACTGCCACAACAATATACAGACAGAAAGCAAAGGAGGATCGTAAGTGCTGTGCACAGGAGGGAGTGTGCAAACTTAAGCATCAATAGGGACAAGAATGCTGAGAAATAAGCCAGTTTGCCTCCTCAGAAACCCAGAAAAGCACGGGTAGCAGAGACTTCCACTTCAGCACAAAGGAGGTATGTGTGAGGCAGGAAATAAATACGGGAGAATTGTTTGGAATTCTGTTTACCAAACAGAGGTTGACCCTGGTCTCCTCCCTCAACCCACATGGGTAAAAACCTCCAAAATGGAGAAAACTATAAACAACTCTCCCTGGTCCCACCTACCCCTCAAAACTCAGAGGAAATAAAAGCAATCCGGAGAGAAGAACTTTAAGATATCACATTCACAAAGCAAGAATATGCTGCTAGTTTAAAACAGTAGTAATAAAGGCGGGTGTGGTGGCGCAGGTTTGTAATTCCAGTACTTGGGAGGCTGAGACAGGAGGATCTGGGTTCGCGGCCAGCCTCAGCTACTTAGTGAAGCCATCTGCAACTTAGTGAGACCCTGTTTCAACATTAAAAAAGGGGGTCTGAGGGTGTAGCTCAGAGGTAGAACACCCCTGGGTTCAATCCCCAGTACTGAAAAAAAACATAATGTAACATAATATATGGCTTTTTTTTTAGAAAATGAAATATTGCCGGGCATGGTGGCGCACGCTTGTAATCCTAGTACTTTGGGAGGCGGAGACCGGAGGATCCAGGTTCGTGGCCAGCCTCAGCTCTCTCTCTCTCCCTGTCTCTCTCTCTCTCTCTACCTAGTGAGGCCCTCCGCAACTTTGTGAGACCCGGTTTCAAAATAAAGTATAAAAAATAGGGCCGGGGGTAGAACGCCCCTGGGTTCAATCCCCGGTACAGCAAAAAAAAAAAAAAAAAAGAAATACTAATTTGGGAAGGGAAGAGGGAGGTGTAATAGTTAAAAATACTTATGTATCACAGGGCACAGGGTGCACGCCTATAATCCCAGTATTTGGGAGGCTAAGACAGGAGGATTGCAGGTTCAAGGTCAGCCTAAGCAACTTATCAAGACCCTCAGCAACTTAGCGAGACCCTGTTTCAAAAGAAAAAAAGGCTGGGGGTGTAACTCATAGGTAGGATGCCCCTGGGTTCAATTCCCAGTACCACACACAAAAAAAAGGAGGATGGGAGGAAAATATAACAAACCAATTATCTGATAAGGATGTGCACAGTTTCATGCAAGGATGCTTACAATAGCACCCTTAATATGTATCCGTGAAAAACTGGAGACAAGCCAAATGTCCACTAATCCAAAGGTTAGTTAAATTACAGCCATACATAGAAATATTATGCAGTCATTTAAGTGCAATATTATAGTCATTTAAAATTGGTTTTAGAGGAATAATCAACACCTTAAGAAAACATTATTTTTAAGGGGAAAATGTTTCAAAACAATATGAGCAATACAATCCAACCTGGGAGAATGAGCTGTGTGCGTTTGAGTAAAATCCAACCATCTGCTCTTACCCACAAGGGATGTGTCCCCAGGTCCCCAGTGGATGCCTGGACCCACTGATGGCATGTTATAGGGACAGCAATGGGCAAGCCTGCAGCCAGCTAAATGTGTTGCTTTTCTATCTCACAAATAAGGGAGGTAGAGATACAATAGTTGGTATTAACCTAACACTTCTGTATAACCCATCAAATGAATGAATGTGTTTCTAGACCTTCTCACCTACAGTACACTCTGCCACCCCCATCTTGAACTCTCTCTTTGCACTCCACTCACAGACAAGGTATGCAATTGTCTGGCAAAGAATCCAGACAGTCCAAATGCGGAGATGGTCAGTGTCTCTCCCCTCAGGTACCTCCAGGAGGCATTTGGACAACCCTGATGACTAAGGTTATCTTCCCCTCTTTCCACCCCTATTTGTTCCCTAATTCTCCCTCTTCCCCTCCCACCCTGTCACCTCTTCCAAAGCAAGAACCTTAACTAAACCTAGAGGAGTGCCTCTCCTCAGACACGGGATGGGATGTTTTATGGCATGCAGAAAAGGGGATGCGATACTGGGTGTGGTGATGCATGCCTGTAATCCCAGCACTTGGGGGGCTGAGATAGGAGGATCACAGGTTCAAGGCCAACCTCAGCAACTTAGTGAGGCCCTCAGTTACTTAGCAAGACCCTATTTTAAATTAAAAAATAAAATAGGGCTAGGGTGTAGCTCAGAGGTAGAACTGTCCTGGATTCAATTCCCAGTACCAAAAAAAAGAGGAGGAGGAGGAGGAGGAGGAGGAGGAGGAGGAGGAGGAGGAGGACATGAGTAGTTCTTCACAAACTCTCTGAGCTCACACCCTAAATTCCAGCAGGAAATAGCACTACTGCAGTTCTCAAGGGGGACAGAAGGAGCACACCCCCGCTCAAAGACAGTGTCAGAATATGGAGACCAGACTTCAGTGGATGGCAAAAAAAAAACTAGGTGGATTTGTTGTTTCTTAACAAAAACTACAAAAAGTAAAGTTCCATAAAATCAGCTTGGCTGGTGGGGATATACAGGCTAAGGTAAGAAAATGCTGTAAGTGTTTGAAAAGATTGATAAATACAGCAGCATTATAACTCAGACTGAACAAAAAAAAATCTAATAAGAACTCATAGGGAATGAATCATTACATAGAACCTCCATTACATGGAGCCGCCCCCACTCAGGGGACAACCTTCTAATCAACAGTGCCATATCCTTTTGCAAAAACCTTCTGTGACATCACTGGGTCTAACCCACATGAGGCCACAGCCTCGTACTCCCTGGTTCTTAACAATGTGTATGTGTTTTGCTGGGGATTGAACCCAGGGGCATTCTACCTCCAGGCTACACTCCCAGGCCTATGCTTTTTTTTTTTTAATTTGGAAACAGGGCCTCGCTAAGTTGCTGAGGCTGGCTTCAAACCTGCAATCCTGCTGTCTCAGCCTCCCAAGTACTGGGATTACAGGCGTGTGCCACCACACCCGACTCTTAACAATTCTTGCGACATCATCTCTCTAGGGATTCAGTGGAGCTGAGTTCAGTTTTTGAACATGAAAAAATAGATCAAGTGCTTTGGGTATATATATTTATTTTTAAGACCTAACCAGAAAGGCTTAATCTGAGTCCACATGGATGCTGTCCACCTCTTTTGAGGGACTTTCTGGACTGAGATATGGACTTGGGAGAGACACCTTGGGTTATTTCTAGAGGCCAGCTCTTGCTATAGAAAGCTTTAATTCTTTTAGCATCTCTGCCGAGCAGAGGTGTTTCGACATTCCCACCAGCAGTTCTTGAAAATGAAGCATTTTCCTCCTTTGTATTTATACACAGGAGGCTCACAGGCTACCGTTATTCGTCATCATTCTCAACCAGCTCCATTGCATGATGGGTTGATTCTATTTACCACAACTTGTTGGAGTCAAGTTGCCCATAAGATTCTCACCACTTGTGTTAGTTTCCGGGGGGCCGCTGTGACAAAGTGCCACAAGTTGGGTGGCTTAAAACAACAGAAATGAATTCTCTCACAGTCCCAGAGGTCTGACAGTAAGGTGTTAGCAGGGTCATGGCCTCTTTCTTTCTGAGGGTTCCAGGGGGCGATTCATCCCAGGAGCGTGGTAGACCCCAGTGTTTCTTGGCCACAACACACACCTGGCAAGTCATGCCCAAAAGCCTGGTGTAAGCCTTGGTCATTAATATTCTTTCCACTTGGAAAATATTCCAAGCCCCCTGACACAGACTTTTGCCAATATTTTTGAAATTAAGGATGATGTATGAAGCATCTACTATGTTCCAGATTATATGTTTATTTTATTTTTTTAAAGTTATATTCAACCATGAGCATGTACTCCAGGATACGCTGTGCTCTCGTAACTAAGGGAGCGTGATAATGATCTTCTAGAAAAACGTGCAGCTTCCCTATAAAAACCATCCTGCACAGGTCAATCAGTCAGTGCAATGCTTGGGCCCCTTTGATGCTCATGTGATGGAAATGAGCCAATTTGGGATCTTGTTCTCATCGCTGTAAAGGTGGCCAGGGAGAAGTTCCAATGCCGGGAATTGGAGTGGAAATGGCAGGCCACATCTGGGACCCGCAGCGGCGGAGGGCTCAGGGCGTCATTATTCAGCACCGCTCATTTAGACTTTCCGACGTGCACCAGGCAAACAGATGCTGAGCTGCACACGCAGTGGCCTAATTAAGGGCACGAGCGATTCTTCTAAGAGGAAAAGCAATTATTATCCATTTTCATTGTAACTGCTTGGCTTGTGTAAGGCATTTTAAGAACTTATTGCAAAATCAGAATCCATGGGATTTTTTAAATAAGATTTATAGAAGGTATAAAAAATCTGCAAGAGTTGACACCTATGTCCCCACCTCCCTGGTTTAAGAAGAAGCTGGCTTTTTTTTTTTAATTCTTTCCTGGTGGAATTGCCAAATTTTGAGAAGTATCTTGAAAGAAGAATAGGATTTAAGAGTCTTCAAATACAAGGCAAAGTTGATTAGAATTGGCTGAGCCAGGAGCAGTGGTGCACACCTGCAATCCCAGAACTTGGGAGGCTGAAACAGGAGGAGCGTAGGTTCAAGGTCAGACTTAGCAACTTAGCAGTACCCTATTTTAAAATTTAAAAAAAATTAAAAAGGGATTGGGGGAGTATAGCTTAGAGGTAGAATGCCTATGAGTTCAATTCCCAGTACCAAAATAAAAATACACATGCATACATTATACTAAGTGAAAGGGACTAAACACGGGAGCATATATTATACAATTCTATCTATATGAAGTACCCCAAATAGACAAACCCAATGAGAGAGAAAACAGATTAGTGGTTGCCAGGGGCTGGGGGAAAGTGAACAGGGAATGACTGTTTAATGGATATGGAGTTGGGGTCATGGAAAGTTCTAGAACTAGGCAGTGATAATGTTCACACAACATTGTGAACATATGTAACCTCACTGAACTGAACACTTAAAGATGGTAAAACTGGTAATTTTTGTTACATGTATTTTACCACAAGTTTTTGGGGTTTTTTTTTTTTTGTACTGAGGATTGAACCCAGGGGCATTCTACCTCTGAACTACACCCCTAGCCCCTTTTATTTGTTATTTTGAAACGGGGTATTGCTAAGTTGCTGAGGCTGGCCTTGAATCTGCGATCCTCCTGTCTCTGCTTTCCAAGTTTACTTTCCAGTTTTGATAAATGTGTTGGTTTTTATTTTCAGTTTTGGTAAAATACAGTTTACCATTTATAGTTCACTACCATTTTAATGGTCTCATGGTTGTTTACCAGTGAAATAACCACCTTTAAGTGCACAGTTCAGGAGTGTTAACTATATTCAAATTTTTTAAGAAAAAGGATTCAACCTCTGGTTTTCTATTTCCTCAAGTGTATTCTTGGACCTATCTCCTCTGATAGGATATAGGAAATCTATAATAAACAACTCTGAAAATCTTTGCAAATGGAAGCATGTGTGCAGGTGGGATGTGAGAACTGCTATGTGGGAATAGCGCCCTTCGCAGCTGCGACCATCCAGGACACCACCAGGCCTTGGGGACAAGACATCAGAGGTGGCAGTGACTCCCACCGCACATTACAACCCCTCCAATTCTCTTATTCTCCCTCCACCCCGAGCGGCTCCTAAGATAAATTGCTAGTCACCATTTACAACAAGAATATGATGTAGGAACAGAAACAGCTATTTAGTGAGTGTTCCTAATTCATTCCAGGTACATATTATGCTCAGAGCCCTAGACAATGTTTTCGCACGGTTGAGTTCCTCGGGGTCTGTCTTCCAGACCATTTCAGTGGTTTAAAACACACCCCCATCCAAGCATTGTGAAGTCCGCCTGTGTGCCTAGTGGGGAGAGAAGGGCAATTTGGTTCGCATACTGAGATTTTTATTTAAATCGTTTACGTTTCAAACTACATCTCTTATTTTTCTCAACAACATGAAGCGCTGGCGTGTCGCTTGCCTCTCTGTTTTTAGGAATGAAGACTAGAAATCTTCATATGAAACATTAACTCGGTGGGCTGAACTGACAGTGTAATAGATCTTCGGAACTGTAGTGGCAAAACCTGCCTGGGCTTCCTCCAGTCACAATAAAGCACTATAATTCTCTTATTGAACCAAAGAGCATTTAAGTCACAAATATATCTATGCAGAAAGCAATTGTGTCAGCTCCTCAAATAGATGACTGAAGGGACCATTTGGTCCCAGCCCTGATGGGCCCTGGTGCTAAAGGTGAAAATAATAGGCTAGATTAGAAAGAACTGCTCAGACCAGGAGCAATCAGAACTGCTTCTCTAGGCTGTGGTCACTCTTATTTCACATGCAAAGAGCACTGCATTAGCAACCAGATGGTATCTTCCTTTTTCTTGCTGGACTTCCCAGGGTTTCCAAAGACACTTGCCTGAATGACAAGCCTGAATACAAAGAAAAATGAATCCCAACAGATGAGCACAACTATTTATTGGGCTTAATAAGAAGAAAGACGAAAGGAAAAGAAAGAGCAGCTTAGACATCAATATGGCCAACACCTTCAAGTCTCCTTCTTAACCCCTGGAAACTCATAAATCCTAAATCTGAGAGGGATATCAACTATTCAATATGCTAGACTAGTTACCTATTACTACATAGCAAGTTCCTCTAAAACTTAGTGACTTGAAAAAAAATAGTATTTATGATCTCGCAGTTTCTGTATTTTAGGAATCCGGGTATGGCGTACCTGGGTCTTCTGCTGTATGGGTCTCTTGTGGCCTAATTCAGGTGCATTGCAGAGGCTGAAGTCACCTGAATGCTCCTGGCCATGCAAGAGCATGTTGGCAGGGGTCAGCTCCTCCTGGGCCACTGGACTGAGGGCCCTGGTTCCTCGGGAGCTGTTGGCCAGGGACCTCCCTCTGGTCCTTGCCACGTGAGCCTCCACCGGGCAGCTCCCAGTATGGCAGCAAAGGAGAGGCAAGGAGGGAGTGGGAACCAAGCAGACATCACGAGTCTCTGCGACCCAGTCTCAGAAGTGCTAACCCATCCTTCTTCCTACTTGGTAAAGGCAGGTCACTGGGCGCATCAGGAGGGGATTCCACAGGGCGAGGATTCCAGGAGTAGCAGGCATGGGGGAGCACTGTGGAGGTTGCCTGCCACCTGCTCCTCGTAGACACAGCTACCTCCTCCACAGCAGCCTCCACTGGCTTCTGACCTGGCTGCTTCTGCCATGGGGAGACTTGTTGCCTCCTAAGACATCCAGCTTATTCCATTTCAGAATGCTAACTACGTAAGAGGTTCTAATTGCCCATCCCAGTGCTGGGAAGAAAGAGAGAGAGAGAGAGAGAGAGAGAGAGAGAGAGAGAGAGAGAAAGAGAGGAGAGGAGAGGAGAGGAGAGAGGAGAGGAAAAGAAAAGAAGAAAAGAAAGAAGCCGGGCGTGGTGGCGCACGCTTGTAATCCCAGTACTTTGGGAGGCGGAGACCGGAGGATCCGGGTTCCTGGCCAGCCTCAGCTCTCTCCTCTCTCTCTCTCTCTCCCTGTCTCTCTCTCTTTACCTAGTGAGGCCCTCCACAACTTCGTGATACCCGGTTTCAAAATAAAGTATAAAAAATAGGGCCGGGGGCGTAGCGCAGAGGTAGAATGCCCCTGCGTTCAATCCCTGGTACTGCAAAAAAAAAAAAAAAAAAAAAGAAGAACAGAAAAGAAAAGAGAAAAGAAGAAAGCAAGTGAGCCAGCAGGTATGATGGTTTATACCTGTAATCACAGTACTTGGGCGGCTGAGACAGGAGGACTTAGCAAGTTTCAATATTTAAAAAAGGTTAGGGTGTAGCTCAGAGTTAGAATGGCCCTGGATTCAATCCCCAGTGCCAAAAAGGAAAAGAGACAAGGAAATCATAATAGTCCACCTCCCACTGTCTGAGCCCATGAGACTCTGTGAAATACTCAGAAACTATTAGGAGAACCTTGAATTCAAGATATTTATAAAGGAAACTAGGCATGGTGGTACACGCTTATAATCCTAGTACTTGGGCCAGGCGTGGTGGCGCACGCTTATAATCCCAGTACTTGGGAGGCTGAGACAGGAGGATCACAGGTTCGGGGCTAGCCTCAGCTACTTAGTGAGGCCCTCCACAACTTAGTGAGACCCTGTTTCAAAATAAAGAATTAAAAATAGGGCTGGGTGTGTAGCTCAGAGGTAGAATGCCCCCGGGTTCAATCCCCAGTGCCAAAAAAAAAAAAAAAAAACCCTCAGGACTTGGGAGGCTAAGAAAGGAAGATCACAGGTTCACAGCCAGCCTCAGCAACTTAGTAAGACCCTCTGCAACTTAGTAAGACCCTGTTTTAAAATAAAAAAATAAAATAGAGCTAGGGGTATAACTCAGAGGTAGAACTCCCCTGGGTTCAATCCCTAGCACATATATATATATATATATATATATATATATATTTATATAAATTATAAATTATATATTATATAAATTTATATTTATAAATTTTAGATTTTAAATTTATATTTATTATATAAATTTATATTTATAAATTATAATTTATATTTATATAAATTATAATAGAGAGAGAGAGAGAGAGAGAGAGGAGATGTTAAGCCTGCTTACAAGACAAGATCTGGGAAGGGAAATGGGGCAGTCATTGCAAGGGGAAGTTCTCCTGCGACCACTGGAGCAATCTCAGGCATCACAACTATTCCAGACCAGCTGCGTTGGAAGAAGCAAGCCCACGCCCACCCTTGTCGGCGCCAGCCTGGGTCGCCCAGTCTGCTTCTGGGGTGAGTGCAGGTTTGTCTAACCATCCTCAACATCACAGAGCACACTGGCACCAAGCCTGTTCTCACCCAGGTGCAAAGGAGGCAGACCAGGACAGGTGCCTGGGTTCTGAAGCATCCCACAGCCATCTGTGAAAGAACTCTTGACGCTTCGGAAATCAACTCCGGTGAGAAGTGGAAGAGGTCTTTCAATCAATCAGGGAAGAGAAAAGCCAAAGGACAGCCACCCTGGGACCCGGTCACATCATCAGCCTCTGAGGCCTTGATTTCCCCAGAGGCTGGGGTGCACCTGGTGGGGAGGGTAGATAAGCACAAGTGGCAGGGCGTGCAGGAGGGAGGAGGGCCTGTGCCCCACTGGATTCTATCCATTGCATTTCAATAGTCACGTTGCCATTTCTCGCCACGCCATCCTCATCTAAAATGAAGAGCACGTCTTAGGGCCTACACAAGGGGACAGTGACATTATTCACTAGCTTGGAGAGTGTGGAGCTAAACTCTAACTAATCAACTTTTTTTTTTTTTTTTGCAGTACTGGGGATTGAACCCAGGGGCATTCTACCTCCGAGCTACATCCCCAGCCCTATTTTTAATTCTTTATTTTGAAACAGGATCTCTCTAAGTTGCGGAGGACCTCACTAAGTAGCTGAGGCTGGCCCCAAACCTGAGATCCTCCTGTCTCAGCCTCCCAAGTCCTGGGATTACAAGCGTGAGCCATCACACCTGGCTTGACTGCCTTTTCTCTGTTTGTGTTCCTTTAACCAATATTTTATTATGTCATTTTTTTTTTTTGCGGTACCGGGGATTGAACCCAGGGGCATTCTACCTCCACGCTACACCCCTGGCTCTATTTTTTTTATACTTTATTTTGAAACTGGGTCTCATGAAGTTGCAGAGGGCCTCACTAAGTACAGAGGGAGAGAGGGAGAGAGAGAGAGAGAGAGAGAGAGAGAGCTGAGGCTGGCTGCGAACC
>PVJS01020250.1:6320-32910 GCA_004027185.1 Glis glis
GGCCCTCTGCAACTTCGTGAGACCCGGTTTCAAAATAAAGCATAAAAAATAGGGCTGGGGGCGTAGCGCGGAGGTAGAACGCCCCTGCGTTCAATCCCCGGTCCCGCAAAAAAAAAAAAAAAAAAAAAAAAAAAAAAAAAAAAAAAAAAAAAAAAAAAAAAAAAAAAAAAAAAAAAAAAAAAAAAAAAAAAAAAAAAAAAAAAAAAAAAAAAAAGAATTAAGGGTAAGCTGAAGAATCAAAATATAATATTTAGCTTCTAAACCAAGAGGAAAAAAAGAGAATATAGAAAACTTTATAAGCCCCCCAAGAAAATAGCAAAGATTTTTCAAAGAGAAAAAGGAAAAAGGTTATTAAATAGAAACAAAATAAAATGATATTAAGTCAAAATAAGTAATTGTGCTGGGCATGGTGGCACACCCTTGTAATTCAGTACTTGGGAGGCGGAAACAGGAGGATCGCAGGTTTGCAGCCAGCCTCAGCTAATGAGTGAGGCCCTCTGCAACTTAGTGAGACCCTGTTTCAGAAATAAAGAATAAAAAATAGGGCTGGGGGTGTAGCTTGGAGGTAGAATGCCCCTGGGTTCAATCCCTAGTACCACACACACACACGCACACACACACACGCGCGCACACACACACACACACACACACAAAGTAATTGTGACTTACATAAATATATTGAATTGGCCAATTAAATGCACATGTGACCAGAATGGATAAAAGAACATGAACTAATCATATGATGCTTATAAGACACGCATCTACCACAAAACCAAACATAAAGGATGAAAATAATACGATGAACTAAAATGCAATGTGCAAATATTTAAAAAAAGCTGATTTAATTGGGTGTGGTGGTATATGCCTGTAGTCCCAGTATTTGAGAGGCTGAGACAAGAGGATTGCAGGTTCATAGTCAGTCTCAGAAACTTAGTGAGACCCTGTTTCAAAATAAAAAATGGAATAAGGCTGGGGGTGTGGCTCAGAAGTAGAATGCCCTGGGTTCAATTCCCAGTATCACACACAAATATTTAAAAAGCTGATATAGATATGTTAATATTAGACAAAATCAAGTAAAAGACTACTAATTGAGAAGGAATAAAAGGATATTGCACAATAACAAAACATACAGTCCACCAAGCAGATATCATGAACCTCTGCTCCTACCAGTATAGCAAAAATTGATAGAATTACAAAGAGAAATGAAAAAATCCTATAATAGGGGATTTTAACACATCTCTCTGACACTGATAAAATTAGTAGGTAAAATATAATAAGTATACAGATGGTTTTTGCCACAATATTATAAAGCTTAGTCAAATATGCTCAATAAATTCAAAACATATATTTATTTAAAAGTATGCATGAAGTGGGTGTGGTGGCACACCCTTGTTATCCCAGCACTTGGGAGGCTGAGATAGAAGGATCTCAGGTTGACGGCCAGCTTCAGCAACTTAGTAAGGCCCTCTGCAACTTAGTGAGACCCTATTTCAAAATAAAAAAATAAAATAGGGCTGGGGTATAGCTCAGAGGTAGAATGCCACTGGGTTCAATCCCTAGTACTACTAGAAAAAAAAGTATGCCTGGAACAGTTATAAATATTAACCATATACCAGCTGAAAGAGGATATCTGTCAATGTTATAGTGTTGTGAGGTAGCATCCCAGTCAAGACCAATCAGACCACCAAAGGTGTTAAATGAGGGTCTTTATTACTGGCCAGTAGGACTACACAGGCATGAGAGCCAAGTGCAGTACTTGACTGCCCTCCAGTGTTTTCTTATATTGGGTAATATACAATACAAGCTCAGGGTAAAACTGAGGTTCCCATGGCAGGGGGTGGGAAGCCTCTATGGTTCCCATAGTATTCAGGTATACCAAACAAGCCAAGCATATCCAAAGTACAGAGGCAAGAATAGGTGGTTACCAAGGTAACAATAACACAATAAATTACAATATGTTATTACAACAATCCGTTAACTATCCTGCCAATGTCCTGGTTTAATTTTTTCAAGGCCAACTTCCCTGTTTTAGGGCCAGGTTTGAGGTCATCCTGACTAACAAATGTGGAGTCACTCTAGCTAATAAGTTACTCTGGCTAACAAGCTCTAACTATGCATCATCACAATGGTTACATATAGAATGTCCCCCGAAGAGCTCATGTATTAATGTTCAGGTTTGATATAATTAAATCATGACAATTGTAATCTAATCAGTAGATAAATGCATTGTAATGGATTTACTGGATGGTATTCTAGGCAGGTGGGGTATGGCTGGAGGAGGTGGGTCCCTGGGAGTGTGGCCTTAGGGATTGTGCTTGTGTCATTGAATCCCCTTGCTTGCTGGCTCTCTTGCTTCTAGCCTCTGTGATGTGAAAAGCAAAGCCCTTGCTTTCTCCCTCTCTCTGCTTCCCCTGGCCATACCCTGAGATCTGCAGACCTCAGCCTCACATGGACTGAACTCCAAATCTCCAAAAACTATCAGCAAATAAATATTTCTTCCTCTACGTTGTGTGTGGTCAGTTGTTTTGGATTATAGCAGTGAGAATGTTCACTGAGACAGTCAATATATAAATTAGGTCCTCTAACACAAAGCAAGCAAATTATGAAAAATAAAAGTAACATTAAATCCCCTACATGTAGAACTGTTAGGGCAATCTCACTACTTGTGAGGCTGAGACAGGAGACTACAGGTTCGAGGATAGCCTCAGCAATTTAGCAAAGCCCTCAGCAACTTAGCAAGCAAGACCCTGTTTCAAAAAAAAAAAATAGCTGGGCTTGGTGGCGCACGCTTGTAATCCCAGTACTTGGGAGGCTAAGACAGGAGGATCACAGGTTTGCGGCCAGCCTCAGCTACTTAGTGAGGCCCTCAGCAACTTGATGAGACCCTGTTTCAAAATAAAGAATAAAATGGGGCTGGGGGTGTAGCTCAGAGGTAGAATGCCCCTGAGTTCCATCACCAGTACCATAAATAAATAAATAAATAAATAAATAAGTAAAAAGGGCTGGGGGGTGGAGCCCATAGGTAGAATGCACCACTGTGCCTGGTTGAAACTGACTGAGCCTTTTGCCAATGGCCAGCACCAATTTGCCAGTCATATGAATGAGTCATTTCAGAACTGGATTCCCCAGCGATAGGTCTTCAGACAACTGCAACACTGGTTAGCAACTTGACTACAACTTATGGGAAACCCCAAGACACAACCTCCCAGTCAAGTTGTTCTCATATCCTGACTCACAGAAACTGAGGGATAATAAATATTTATTGTTGTTTTAATCCATTAGTCTGGGATAATTATTATGTAGCAATAGAGAACTGCTATGCTCACGTATGAACTTAGATATAAAAGTCATAAATAAAATACTAGCAGAATGAATTAAGTAATCTATTATTAGAGTTTATCCCATAATATAAGAATGGTATAATTCTTATATGATTTACCATATTAAAAAGTTAGAGGAGTGCTAGGCACGATGGTGCAAGCCTGTAATCCCAGTGACTTGTGAGGCTAAGACAGGAGGATCGCAAGTTTGAGTCCAATCTGGGCAATTTAACAAGACCCTGTCTCAAAATAAAAAATAAGAAAGGGCTGGGGATGTAGCTCAGTGGCAGAGCACTTGCCTTGCATATACAAAGCACTGGCTGGATTTAATCCATAGTACCATGGGTGGTGGGGGGAAAGAAAGGAGGAGATATATGATCATCTTAATAGATGCAGAAAATACATATGATAATTTTTTTTACCATCCATTCATGATAAAACTTACCAGATCATGAATAGAAGGAAAAAATTTTGAACATGATAAAGGTTATCCACTAATAATCAACAGCAAACATACTCACATGGCCCAATTTCAGAAGCATTCTTTTATTTTATTTTTATTTTTTGTGTGGCACTGGGGATTGAACCCAGAGGCATTCTACCTTTGAGCTATACCTCCAGCCCAATTTTATTTCTTATTTGGAAACAGGGTCTTGCTAGGTTGACGAGAGTCTCACTACTTGTTGAGGCTGTCCTTGAACCTGTGATCCTCCTGTCAGCCTCCCAAGTACTGGGATTACAGGGAGCACCACCATGCCAGGCTAGAAGCATTCTTTTAAATTCAAGAGTTAGACAAGGATATTTGCTCCCATCAGTTCTTTTCCACCATGGAAAACCTAGCCTGTGCACTACTATAAGGGGGAAAAAAAGAGTTATAGAATTAGAAAGGGAAAAATCCAAGTGTTCTTTTCTGCAGACTATAATTTTCTACATAGATAATCCAAAATAATTTATAGATAAACTACTAGATATATTAAATAAATTCAGCAATATCTCTGAACCCAGGGTCAATATAAAAAATGATTAGTCTTCCCACTCACCAATAATGACCAGTTAGAAAATTCAATAGAAGAAACAAAGGTCCCATTGATAATGGCAAGGTGAAGTATGAGGTACCCCGTGATGAATCTAACAGAAGATAGAAAGTTTTATGGAGGAAATTACAAAGCATCATGGAAAGAATAAAAAGAAGACCTGAAAATAAATGAAGAGATATATGTATGTGTTCACGGAGTCTTCAATATCCTGAATATGCCAATTTCTCCCATATAATCCATAAATTCAGTTAAATTTCAATGAAGTAACGAGAGGGGCTGAAACCTGTCAAGCCGATCTTAAAATTCACATGGAAGATCAAGAATTAGATAATTTTGGAAAAGAACACAAGGCAGTGGGGTGGAAGGAAGACTTAATCTACAAAGTAACAAGATGTAGTGGTATTATCAAGGAATAGTAATTAGAGAGTGGGGTGGTAATGCAGAACAGAGAGCCTAGGAAGAGACCCACACACATATGGAAAAGATATACAAACAGCTGACATTTCAAATCAGTGGGAGAAACTACTTTTAAAAGTAAGTGATGCTTGGAAAATTGGTTATCCACATGGAAAAACATAAAATTAGGTTCCTACTTCCATACCCCAAAATAAATAACTTAAAAACTAATCTTTAAAACTTTTAGAACATATTAGATAGATCTTTATGATATTTGGACAGATAATGATTTCTTAAACAGGATACAAAAATAAGTCATAAGAGGAATAAGTAACATTTTACCTGCTTTAGTTGGACAATTTCCTTTCAAAAGAGACATGTTAAACTAAATGGAAGACAAGACTCAGACTAGGGCAAGGAAATTCGCAGACTAGTATCTATGATTTGTAAACAAATCCTACAAATAAAATAGGAAAGCAATGAATAATACAATAGAAAAACATGAAAAGGAATGGCAGCTCTATTAATAATCAGGGAAATCAAAATTTAAACTACAGAGCCAGGCGTGGGGGTGCATGGCTGTAATTCCAGTACTTGGGAGGCTGAGACAGGAAGATTGCAGGTTTGCAGCCAGCCTCAGCAACTTAGCGAGGCTCTCAGCAACTTAGTGAGACCCTGTTTCAAAATAAACAATAAAATAGTGTTGGGGGTGTAGCTCAGAGGTAGAATGCCCCTGGGTTAACTCCCCAGTGCCACACAGAAATAAATAAATGAACAGATGAATGAATAAATAAATACATAAATGAACAAATAAATAAAAAAGAAAGGGATACTATCAAGTATTTAGATCTAAGTCGATAAACAGAATAAACAGAAACTCCAATAGGCTGCTGGTGGGAGTATAAGTTGGTACGATCACATTGAAGAACAATTTGGCATTGTTTAAAAACTTTATATGTGCAGGTCCTTCAATTCTGCAACTGATATCTAGAATTAATTAATATGTAGATGGAAATCATCTACATATCCACCAACAGGAGAATAAATAAATACTACAGTTTATGTAGAATACTAAAGAGCAGTGAAAATGCTACATATATATACATGGATAAATTTCA
This sequence comes from Glis glis, assembly GCA_004027185.1. NCBI lineage: Eukaryota > Metazoa > Chordata > Mammalia > Rodentia > Gliridae > Glis > Glis glis. The sequence continues at coordinate 12,192 of PVJS01020250.1, forward strand.
AAAACCTAATGTTGAGTAAAAAAAAATCACTTTGTAGCCGGGCCTGGTGGCGCTTCTTGTAATCCCAGTACTTGGGAGGCTGAGACAGGAGGATCGCAGGTTTGAAGTCAGCCTTGGCAACTTAGTGAGGCCCTCCACAACTTAGTGAGACCCTGTTTCCAAATAAGAAATAAAATCGGGTTGGGGGTATAACTTGGAGGTAGAATGCCTCTGGGTTCAATCCCCAGTACAAAAAAAAATCACTTTGTAAAGTGACATATAGAGTATGATACCTTTTGCATAAACTGAAGACATATTATATATATATAATATATGAGACATAATACATATATAATACATATAAGAAACATAATGCATTCACACACACATATATATATATATATATATATATATATATATATATATATATATAATACATATATAAATATAGCATAAAAATACAGGAGAGACTTCCAGACAGGGTGGTAAGTGCCTGTAATACCAGTATGTGGGAGGCTGAGACAGGAGGATCACAGGTTAGAGGCCAGCCTTGGCAATTTAGTGAGACCATGTTTCAAAATAATAAATAGCACAGGGCGGGGGATGTAGCTCAGAGGTCTAATGCCCCTAGGTTCGATCCCCAGTACACACACACACACACACACACACACACACACACACACACACACACAGAGTAGGATAGAGATAAATATAAGAATTCCTCCATTCCGTGGAGCTGGGTTTTGAGTGCTTAGATGCCATTGTCTTTACTTCTTTCTTTGAAATATTATAACAAACAATCCAGATTTGTATAACTGTTAGTTCAGAAAGCATAGCTTCTGAACTCTGCATGAACACATTTCATGACACTGGAGTCCTTGGCATCCCTCTCCTACTACCCCTTGAGCTCTCTGATCTCTGGGGCATTGCCTTTTCCCTCTCTCTTGATATTTCTAGGGCCTAGCATAGTGTAGAGGTTCAACCTGTGTTTGTTAACTGACTGACTGAATAAGTGAAGGAGAATGAGGAGAGTGCAGAGGGGAGGGAAGGAGTGTGGATAGAGAGCTTGAGACAGTGCTTTGCTGCATCTTGATGTAGACTCATGCGGAGAGAAGCAGGGGGTTTGAGGAAGGGTAGGGAAATTAGTCCAGCTAGACTTTCAGCATGATTAAGGGAGGCTTTAGGTGTTTCCTGAACCTCTCACTTGGGGGAAGGTGATGGTAGAGTCACCATCTGAGATGGGGAGCCCTGAAGGGCACTGGTTTAGGAGGACGACAAGGATAGTGCCACGAGATCTCCTGGTGTCATTATGCCGCTGGTACCAGGTCTGGAGCGTAGAAGAGGGGCTGGGGCTGGAAATGCAGCTTGCCTGCGAGCAGAGTGCGGTAACCAGTAGCATGGAGTGCAGAAGCCTCCCAGGGAGCGTGGGCAGGACGAGGAGAGCAGCGGGCTGCAGACGGGCCCAGGAGACTCAGCGTCTAGGGACTGGCAAGTCCCTAACAAGAGTCTGGCAAGAGTCCAGAGTAGGAGCAGGACAGCAGACGCAAGGAAGGAAAGTGCTAAGAAAGAGAGAAAGGTCTGGAAACATAAAAACTGAAATGCGCCTTTTGAAATTGGTAAAAGAAGGCCTTTTCTTTTGGTGTTGTGGACTGAACCTAGAGCCTCATGTGAGCTAGGCAAGCATTCTACCACTGAGCTGCATCCCCAGCCTGTTTGTGGTCTTTGCTGGAAGGGTTCCCCGGAGAGGTGGGAGGAAGATGATTGCACTGTCATGAGCCACAGTGGGCTGTGAGAGTCAACATGCATGAGCGCATCTTGAAACCACTTTTTCAGACACCGGGCTAGGATAGAGAGAGATGGGCAGTGAGATTGTGGGAGGCTCTGGAGGTGGAGAGAACTGGCCTAATACATTGAGAGAAGAAATCTGAGGAGAGAGCAATTTAAAATGTGGAGGGGAGAGGTAATCAAGGTCCCCCCCTCTCTTTCTCCTCTCTCTCTCTCTTTCTTTCTTTGGATTGAACCCAGGGGCATTCTACCTCCTAGCTTCACACCCAGCCCTATTTTCTTTTTTATTTTGAAACAAGGTCTTGTTGGTTGCTGAGGCTGGCCTCGAACCTGTGATCCTCCTGTCTCAGCCTCCCAAGTACTGGGATTACAGGCGTGTGCCACCATGCCCGGGTGTAACAATACTTATGAGCATGTCTGTGCTTTTGTTTCAAGGTAGATTGTCCTAGATTAAACAAGGGTGTGATTGTGTATGAGTGTGAGTGTGTGTGTGTTTCTTTTCTCCTTTGAGGAAAGACCAAAAAACATTCTGGTCTCATGGATGTAGCCCCCACCAGAAGCTGGGGTGGGCCTCCTGGTGTCACTGAGGGGAACATTGCCCAGTGAGTGGCCCAGTTGTCTGTAATGGCGTGGAATATGTGGGCTCTCTTTGCATTTGGAGGGTGTGGAAGACCAGCTGAAGGGTCCCTGAGAGCGATGTAGAGGAGATGGAGGTGACTTCATCCTGCTGTACACCTTTGGGTCAGCCTGAGGCTAAGTAGGAAATGTCTTTAAAGGGGCATACTCCCAGGACCCACAGGGTTTGTGGCCAGCCTCAGCTACTTAGTGAGGCACTCCACAACTTAGTGAGACCTGTTTCAAAATAAAAAATAAAAAACAGGGCTGGGGGTGTAGCTTGGAGGTAAAATGCCCCTGGGTTCAATCCCCAGTACCGCAAAAAACCCCCAAAAAACAAAAAACAAAAAATAAAAAGGGCTGGGGGTATAGCTCACCCCCACCAGTACCACAGAAAGAGAGAGAGAGAGAGCGAGCGAGAGAGAGAGAGAGAGAGAGAAAGAGAGAGAGAGAGAGAGAGAGAGAGAGACAGAGAGGAAAGGGCGTTCTGTTGTGGAGTCTTCACGTCAATATATCATAAATACCCTCCATGTCACTAAGTGTTCTACAGCGTGGTGTTTGATGGACACTCCATTGCAGTGGATGATGGCTTATTAACCAATGCCCTATTTTGGAAACACCCACAAGACTGGACTTCTTTGGAGAACAAACCCAGCTTGCCTTGGAGCTGGCCAGTGCTGTGTGCTCCCTTGTCTTGTAAGGACTGTCTGAGTCAGGTCCCTCATCTCTCACTCTCAACATCTTCATGCATGGTTCTAGACCACCTGCGGAAGCCTCAGTGTACCTTGCCCCCAAGCTCGTGGAACTTGTGAAGAAAAGGAGGCCCGGACACGTGAGAAAACAGCGAGGCGAAGGCACGCTGGCTCCCCAGCCAGGATCCTGCACTCCTGCACCTGTGGTCTGGCTTGGATGCTAGACCAGGCGAGTCAGCAGACCTGGCCCACCGCTCAAGCGAAAGTCACATCTGACTGGGGCTGTTGCCAGATCAGTCTCTCCCATGAGCCAAATTCTCCCAGCCCTCTCTCTGAAACCAGGTTCAATCTTTCTAGGAATGTGTCCTGTGAAAATGTGGGTAGGACCTAGCCATAGGAGTGGACATGGATCAGATCTAAAGCAGCACGGATCCTCTTGTCATGGCCTCTCCGTCCCTAGATTCTTCCCTTGGGATCAGGGCCAGTGAGCACAACCCTCCCGGAAGACACCAGACAGACCTGGTTGAGTATCAGTTCCATCACTGATCAGCTGGATGAAGTTGGCCTTCTGCAAGCCTCAGAAATGAGTTTCAGAAGTCGGGCTTGGTGGCGCACACTTGTAATCCCAGTACTTGGGAGGCTGAGACTGGAGGATCCGGGTTCGTGGCCAGCCTCAGTTACTTAGTGAGGTCCTCTGCAACTTAGTGAGACCCTGTTTCAAAATAAAGAATAAAAAATAGGGCTGGGGGTGTAGCCCGGAGGTAGAATGCCCTGGGTTCATTCCCCGGTACCGCAAAAAAAAAAAAAAAAAAAATGAGTGTTAGTTTCCTTTTTTGGGGGGGGGTACTGGGGATTGAACCCAGGAGCATTCTACCTCCAAGCTATTCTACCAGCCCTATTTTTTTTTATTTGAAACAGGGACTCACTAAGTTGCTGAGGCTGGCCTCAAACCAGTGATTCTTCTGACTCAGCCTCCCAAGTACTGGGATTACAGCCATCTACCAACTGACTCGGCTGAGTTTCCTCATCTTTAAAATGGCAGTGCCATCTCAGCTTGTGAAGATGAGAAAGGTCAATGCATATATGTATAGCAGGGGCTTAAAACTAAGTTTTCAGCCAAGTGCCAATATGTGTCGGATGTGAAAATCCGAAGTGAGATGCCAACTCATCTTATGATTTTTTTTAAAGAAATGCCAAAAATCTGTTCCAAGACTTTGGAAACCTATTGCCCATTCTGAGACTCAGAAAAAGTAGACAGGAGACAGGAGGGCTTCGTGAGGAGGATGTCCTTGAAGAAATCTGTGTCGTGAGTCTTGTCTTGGGGACAGGATCAGCCCCTACTCCCTTGCCCTGACAGCAAGGGTGTGTGTCTATGGCTGGCTTCTCCAAGAGCCTAATGTGTGACCCAGCTGTGGGTGCAGTGGTGTGGGGTTTGGTGCTACCTGGGAAACCTGAAGGTAAGGGGAGGACTCCCTGGCTGCTCTGGTGGGGCTGCTGCCTGTACTCGCAGAGCTTTTTCAGGGTAAGGGAAGCAGGAGAGTTTCCTCTGGACAGATGTAGGCCCCACAGTAGAGAAAGCCTGCAAGGATTCTGTCTTGTCCTTTTTTTCTGTTGCTATAACAAAATATCCAAGACTGGGTAATTTATAAAGAACAGAAGTTTATTTGGTTCACAATTCTGAAGGTTGGGAAGCCTGAGAGCATGGTGGTGGTATTTTCTTGGCATCTGGTGAGGGCCTTTTTACTGTGTCATGACATGACAGAGGGCATCACTTGGCAAGACAGAGCAAGGTCCTCTCTTCCTCTTCTTATAAAAACACTAATGCCAGCATGGGGACCTATCCTCATGATTTCACCCAATCCGAATTACCTCCTAAATACCCTACCTCCAAATACCACTAACATATGAATTTGGGGATTAAGTTTCCAATGCATGAGCTTTGGGGGGACAAATCACACCATAGCAGACTCTGTGTTGTGGATCCTGTGTAGAGGGATTCCAGTAACTGAGGTTGGCACTGAACGCCCAGAGGCTGAGGATGGGGTATCAGATGACTATCAGAAATGAGATTGGATTTGAGATACATCCACCGGTTACGAGAACTTTGGGAGAAAAAGGCTGAGCCAGAAACCTGTGGAGGAGGCATAAAAGCACTCTGCGAGAAAGAGGCAGTTTAACATCTGCCAGTGCGGAAGCCTAACACAACTTACAGCTGTTCTGCCCGCTCCCCATCCTGCTCCCTAAGAGCCACGGTAGTCTTAGCCACCATTATGATTTGGAAGTAAAATGTCCCTCAGACCTCATGCTCTGGAGGCAGCCATGCTCAGAGGTGGGTCCCTGGGGGCGTGGCCTTGGGGACTATACATGTCCCTCGACCCCTCCCCTTGCTCTCTCTGCTTCTTGCCCTCATGCTTTCAGGTCCTACTGCCCTGGCTCCTGCTTGGAGCTGGTGCCAATGGGCTATATATGTGGACTGAAATCTCCAGGCCTGTGAGCAAATAAAGCTTTCTTCTGAGTGTTGTGTGTCAGTGTTTAGATCACAGCCGTGAGAATGCCGACTGAAACAGCCGCACACACTGGCTGCGGCAGACAGAGCAGAAAAGGAAAGACTCCAGTCCCGCTACACGGTCCCCACTGGAGGCTGCTAGCTGGCTAGGCTCAAGCTGGGGAAGAGAGAAGAAATTCTGGTAAAAGTAAGTTCAGAGTTATGATGAATACCTTGCATTAACATTCTAATTTCTGAAGTGAGATTTCACTTACAACTAAAAGTGACCTCAGACTATTCTAAGCATGAGCAGAAAAACTTCGGGCCTGCTGGAGTTGTCAGCCAGGTGGAGGAGGGTTGTTTCGCTGTCTCATGATCATAAAGATTTAAAGCTACCGCTTAAGTAAATCCATCTATAAATAACCTGGTATATAAAAATGTGGTATAGTCAATCATACAAAAACATATTATCTATCAGTCTGGAACAATCAGCGGTCTCTATAAATGTGGAGAGAGCTGAAATTTATATTACTGAGTGAAAACAGCTAGTTGCAGAACCCTACTATGTACAGTATGTGTTGCTCAAGTGAAATTTAAAGCCACATACAAAAACATCGTGTGTGTGTGTGTGTGTGTGTGTGTGTGTGTGTATTATATAATGTAGGTTATTACATTGTATATTAATTGAATTGGAAAGACATACATGAATTTATGATGGTGGTTGCTGCCCTCAGGGAAAGAAAGGAGATCGAGGTCAGTAGGACCATTAGCTTTATCTGTAATATTTTAGTTCTATTAAAAAATTACTTGAGCTGGGCATGGTAGCACACACCTGTAATCCCAACACTTGAGAGGCTAAGACAGGATTGCAGGTTGGAGGCCAGCCTCACCAACTTAGTGAGACCCTGTTTCAAAAATAAAAATTAAGAAAAGGGCTAGCAGGGCATGGTGGTGCACGCTTGTAAACCCAGTACTTGGGAGGTTGAGACTGGAGGATCTGGGTTTGCAGCCAGCCTCAGCTACTTAGTGAGGCCCTCCGCAACTTAGTGAGACCCTGTTTCAAAATAAAGAATAAAAAAATAAATTTCCAGGTGTGGTGGCCCATGCCTGTAATCCCAGCTATTCAGGAGGCTGAGACAGGAGGATTGCAAGCTCAAGGCCAGCCTGAGCAACTTAGTGAGACTCTGTCTCAAAATAAAAAATAAAAATGACTAGGGATGTAGCTCAGTGGTAGAGCACACCTATGTTCCATCTCTAGTACTGCAGAAAATTTTATTTTATTGTCATTAGAACACTTAACACAAGATCTACCCTCTTAAAAATTTAAGTGTCACTGGGTGTGGTGGCGCACACCTGTCATCCCAGTAATTGGGAAGGTGAGACAGGAAGATTGCATGTTTGAGGCCAGCCTCAGCAGCTTAGTGAGACCGTCAGCAACTTAGTGAGACCCTTTCTCAAAATTTAAAAAATTAGGGCTGGGGTATAGCTCGGAAGTAGAATGCCCCTGGGTTTAGCCTCCAATACAAAAAAAATTAATAATAATAGTAAGTGTAGGATACTTGATTGTTGACTATAGATACAGTGTTGTACATCAAATCTCCAGAATTTATTCATTGTGTTTGACTGAAGCTTTCTGCCCATTGGTTAGTAACTCTCTAATCCCTGGTAACCATTCCACTCTTTTGAATTTGACTGTTTTCAGTTCTTTGTATAAGCAGATCATGCAGTATTCACCTTTCTGTGGTTGGCCTGTTTCACTTAGCATGATGTCCTCAAGGTTCATCAAGGTGTACCATGTTGCAGAATTTCTTTCTCTTAATTAATTAATTGTGGTACTGGGGATGGAACCCAGAGGCATTCTACCTCCAGGCTACACACCCAGACCTACTTTATTTTTATTTGGAAATGGGGTCTTACTTTTTTTAAGAAGTGTTGCCCACAGTGGCCATATTATTTTGTGCTCCCACTAACAGCATGCGGGGTTTCCATTTCTGCAGATACTTGCCAACATTTGTCTTTTTTTTATAGTAGCCTTCCTGACAGGTACGAGGTGATGTCTTGTTATAGTTTTGATTTGCATTTCTCTGATGATTAGTGATACTGAGATTTTTTTCGTGCGCCTTTGGTCATTTTTATGTTGTTAGCCCTGGGTCCCTCCAGCTCGTAGGCCCTCCTTCTCTGGGTGTGGCACTTCCCCTTCCGCATTTTTGTGTGTGTGTGGTACTGGGGGTTGAATCCAGGGGCTTTCTACCTCCAAGCTACACCCCTAGCCCTATTTTATTTTTTTAAATTTTGAGACAGAGTCTCACTAAGTTGTAGAAGGTCACAGTAAGTTGCTGTGGCTGCCCACAAACCTGCGATCCTCCTATCTTAGCCTACCAAGTACTGGGATCACAAGCCCGGCCTCCCATCCACATTTTGGACTACGCTTTCTTTCTTCAATCCAACACCATCATCAGTTCATCAGCATTTCAACTTTAGAAATTCTCCATGGTTTCTCTCCCACCAAGGGAACCCTTCATTATTTTGAATTGCAGATTTTTTTTTTAAAAAAAGTCTCTTTTATTTCATTTGTTAGGGATTTATCTTATTATAGTCTACCATCTGTGAGTCTCATGTGTGGAGAGAGCTTAGGGCTAGATTGCATAGATTTTGGAGTCATTTGAATAATAAATGAAAACTTAAACATGAGAGGATAAAAGATATTTAGAGTGTCTGTACATTGAGAGAGGAAAAGCCAAGGATAGAAATTGCCCATGCTTAAGGGGTAGGATACAATGAGAAGCCAGTGGGAAGGAGTAGTTGGAGAGGGAGCAAGAGACTCAGAGAAAGGCAGGGGAGAGACGAAGGGTAAAGACTACAGAGAAGCCATAGATCACCCCTGAGGAAAGGTTATGACAGCGGTGCCTGAGCTGCTGTTGGATTTTTTTTTTTTTTGTGGTACTGGGTATTGAACTCAAGGGCATTATAACCCTGAGATACATCCTTAGACTGATTTTATTTTGAAATAGGGTCTCACTAAGTTGCTGAAGCTGGCCTTGAACCTGTGATCCTTCTGTCTTAGCCTCCAAAGTACAGGGATTACAGGCGTGCGCCACCATGCCTGGCTCCGCAGGTGGCTTTTGAGGGCTGCCTTTGTGGAGGGGTGAGGCCAAAGTCAGGTGGTGCTCAGGTAGGGAAGTGATGGGAAAGCTAAGGCAGGCAGTGAGCACCATTTTATCATAGTGGTGGGAGGGGGACTTGAAGGCATAAAACCAGTCATGAGGGAGTTCTGTTTGACCCTTGAAAAATCTCTCCATTGACTGAGGCTTTCTGATACCCACATGTAAGGGATTTTTCCTTTTTTTTTTTTGCGGTACTGGGGATTGAACCCAGGGGCATTCTACCTCCGAGCTACACCCCCAGCCCTATTTTTTTTTTATTCTTTATTTTGAAATAGGGTCTCACTAAGTTGTGGAGGGCCTCACTAAGGATTTTTCCTTTTTATAAGAGGAAGATGGATTAACGGATTTGGTTATTATTTATGTTTATATTTAGCAAGAGTTATATTGGAAATACTTGGAATAAGTGAAAACTCCCGGTTATATATCCATCTTTGCTGGGCATGATGGTACATGCCTATAATTTTAGCACTCGGGAGGCTGAGACAGGAGGATTGCAGGTTCTAGGACAGCCTCAGCAACTTATCGAGACTTTCAGCAATTTAGTAAGGCCCTGTTTCAAAAAACAAAAAATAAAAAGGGCTGAGGGTGTAGCTCAGAGGTAGAATGTCCCTGGGTTTAATTCCCAGTAACACACACACACACACACACACACACACACACACACACACACACAATCATAACTAGAATTAGAGCATTTATTCAACGTTTAGAATTAAGGACAATTATCATGAGTTAATTTTCTTTTCTGCTGGCAATGGTTTGTAACCTCTTTTGGGTCATAGATTCTTTTAAGAAGCTGACAGAAACTAAGGAGGAAAAAAAGGATAGATGCAGGTAAAACAAAAGGGATATGTAGATCCTGCTCTAGCTAACGCCATTGGACAGATCGTGCAATGCTGAAATATAGGAAGCACTTTTCTTCTTTCAGTTCTGTTTAGCATGTGGCAGGGTCTGCCATGCATGTCATGAGAAGTGCTAGGAAGCAGAGCGGGAACCTGTGGATCAAAGTCCTGCGGAAGCCCTCCCTGCCCTGGAATTTTGGTTGTGTAAGTCACTAAATCCTCTTTTTTTGTACTGGGGATTGAACCCAGGGGCCTTCTACCTCTGAGCTACACCCCAGCCCTTTTATTTTTTATTTTAAGAGAGGGTCTCGCTAAGTTGCTGAGGGTCTCGCTTAGTTGCTGAGGCTGGCCTTGAACCTGCAATCCTCTTGTCTCAGCCTCCCAAGTACTGACATGCATATCGTGCCTGGCAAATCCTGTCCATTATTTAAGGCAATGTGAGTTGAGATTTGTAACGAGCAGCTGAAATCACCCTCACAAGTATGGGGGTGAGTCAGAGAACAGAGTAGGCTTTTTTCTTTGAGAGAACCAGGGGAGTGTACAGGGGGATTTGGGGAGAGAAGAGGGAGTTGATAGGGAAGGGCCTCAGGTCCCAGGAGTGGCCACAGGAATGCAGGGCCTGGTGGGTGTGGGGACTGGAGGAGGGCGGGGATGACTGGACCATCCATCCTCGCTCCCCTCCTATTGCCCAGGGGCAGAGGCATGCACAGCCCTCAGTAGTCCCCTGAGCCAGCTGTGAAGAGCCCCTCATTGCATCCCATTGCTGCAGATGCAGGGCTCTGTGCTGGAACCCTGCCCACTGCAGGACTTCCCCTGGAATGACAGAGCTGGGTTCTGCACACAGATTGCTCCCTGGACAGCCATGTCTGAGCACACTGGGACCCTCTAGCTTCTCCTCCTTTGCCAGTTTGACAGGGTGACTCTCCCCCATCCCACTCCTACCATCTATGGGGGCTTGGCTCTGAACAGAGTGAATGATCTCAGTGGGTCGTTGCTGAAGGGTCAGCCAAGGCCTACCCTTCTCTGCTGTTACAGCATCTGACCTTCCTGCAGGTGGCCACTGGTCTCCTGCCTCCTGCTTTTCTCTGGGGGCGGGGGAAGTCCCACTGTCCTGGCCACATCCACTCTGCCCTTTCTTCTCCCACAGTCATCTCCCTCAAAAATCTCTGGATGCCATTTCTTGGTCTCCAATCTTTGATGGTTTCCCCACAACCTACCCTTCAAGCATATCATTTAAGGCTCCCCACACGCTGGCCCTTTCTTTCCCAATCACTCCACACACAACAATGGTGCCTCTATCAAGAGCCGGGCACTGTTGTGGGTGTTGAAACAGTAAAGATGAGCTGAGGTGCTCATGGCCTGGCACTGGGGTGCCGAGGCTCCCTTGGAACAAATGGTATAGCACTATGTGGTACATTCCAGCATGCAGGGTCCACGTGGCACTGAGAAGTGAGGGGACTAGGCCTGGGGGAGGAAACGGGGCAAAGCATTCTGGGCAGGAGGACTGGCATGTGCAAAGGCCCAGAAACTAGTCTGTGATGCATTTGGGTAAAGGCAGGTGGTCTTGTCATCCAGACTCTAGAATAGAGTATGAGTTTGTGGAAGGAAAGGGGGGGGGTGAGATAGAGAGGAAAGGAAGCCGGTGGAGGGTGGCATGGAATGGTCGTAAGCAGGGAGCAACCTGACCATACTGGCACTGTGCAGAGATGGCCCCAGGGCATGTGCTGGAGTCAGGGCCAGTTAGAAAACTTGTCCTGTCCAGGCGGGAGGTGGCGAGGGCCTGTGCTCCATCAGCAGCAGGGGGAAGGGAGGTTAAAGACAGATCCCATGCTGTAGAAGGTGAGGACTGGTAAGGGGTAGGGTCCAGCAGGCATTTCTACAGTGAATACCTGGTTAAGTGGTGGGAATCCCAGAAAATGTGAGATGGGGAACAGAGTGGGGGAGGTTGCTGAGCCTCATCTTCCATCCTACTTCTAGGCCCCAGTCCCATCTGACATGTGCTCCAGCCCTTCAGACAGGTCTCTGTTCTCTGAACACACCTGTCTTGTTAAGCCTTGGCTAATGGTGTTCTTTCTTCCCCAAAAGTCCTCACCACCCACCCTTCTCCGTGTGGTAAATGATAATGATGGTTCATAGCAAAGATCATAACTAGAACAAATGTTTGAGTCCATACCACAAATCCAGGTATGACGCTGATTTCTCTGTAGGTGCTATGGTTTGAATGTGTTCCCCCCAAATTCATGCATTGGTAACAATCCCCAAAGTCAGATGATAGTGGCCTTCAGAGGTGCAGCCTTTGGGAGTAATTAGAATTAGACAGGGTCATGAGGGTAGGGAGGACCCCATGATGGCATCGGCTTTATAAGAAGAGGAAGAGAAATCTGAGTTAGCAATTTGCTCTGTCTTGCAACACGATGCTCTGGCCGTGTATAAGGTAGCGAGAAGGCCCTCACTAAGATGCTGAGCAGATGCCAGGACCGTGTTCTTGGACTTCCCAGCCTCCAGAACCACAAGCTAAGGTAAACTTCTATTCTTTATACATTGCCCAGTCTGTGGTATTCAGTTATAACAAGAGAAGATGGACTAAAACAGTAGGTATATTTAGTGCTCTTAACAAACCTGAGGCAGGCATTGTTATTATTCCAATTGGTAGAGGAAGAAACAAGCCCAGAGGCAGTTTGAATGGCTGCAAATGGGCACCCAGACCGTCAGTAGCAGAGCATCTAACGTGCTGAGTGTCCTCTCTTTCCTGAGACAGCTTCTTTCCTTGATTTCCTACACATCTGGCCATTCTTAGTCTCTGGCACTCTTCTAATTCTTAACCCTGGGCATTGGTGGTTCTTTGGCAGGCTAACCGTGGTCATATCTTAATGATCACTTACATATAGCAACTCCCAACTCTTTACCTTGGCCCCGGGCCTCTTTTACAGGCACCAGCCATGTGTAACTACCTACCTACTTGACATCTGGACTCATACACAAGACACGGGATACTGACTTCATTATCTTCTGCCCTATCTCCTCTCTCCTTTGTTTCTCACATCACAAAGTGATCTATTATTTCGCTTCCCCAGGGCTGAATCCAGAAATCCTGGGTATCCTTTTTGACTTATCCTTCTGGGAACCTCAACTGCTCCCGACCACTCACAACGGCCAGGCTCTATTGATTTCCCTTTATTGGCACTAGGCATTGAACCCAGTGGTGTTCTACCTCTGAGCTACACCCCATGGCCTTTTTATTTTTGGTTTTGAAACGGGGTCTTGCTGAGTCGCTGAGGGCCTCGCTAAGTTGCTGAGGCTAGTCTCAAACCTGCGATCCTCCTATCTCAGCCTCCCAAATACTGGGATTACAGGTGTGCATCACCACACTTGGCTATTAACTTGCCTTTTAAATATTTCTTGAATCTCCACTCCCTTCCTTCCTTGCCATCACCCTATGTCTGCTCCGTTGCCTTGGCTTTCTGACTGGGTTTTTTTCCTCCAGACTTTCTTCCCAATAGTAACCACATACATCTTTCTTTTTTTTTTTTTTTTTTTGCGGTACCAGGGATTGAACCCAGGGGTGTTCTACCTCCGCGCTACACCCCGGCCCTATTTTTTTATACTTTATTTTGAAACCGGGTCTCATGAAGTTGTGGAGGGCCTCACTAGGTAGAGAGAGAGAGAGAGAGAGAGAGAGAGAGAGAGAGAGCTGAGGCTAGCCGTGAACCTGGATCCTCCAGTCTCCGCCTCCCAAAGTACTGGGATTACAAGCGTGCTCCACCACATCTGGCTTACATCTTTCTAAAATAGAGAATGGCTGGTGAAGTGTGGACTCTGGCACTAGACTGTGTTCATCTCTTGGTTTCCTTACTTATGACCTATGGAATCTTGGGGGGAAATTACTTACTCTCAGTTTTTTCATCTGTAAAATGGGGATAATAATGGGTTTTATGATCTCTTATCAAAAGCCCTTGGGACCACATATGTTTCAGAATTCAGAGATTTTTGAACTTCATAAAAGGCAGTACTTTGCATGTGTCACATATTTCTGAACATCCCAGTGATATCTTAGGCAACATCCTGTAATCAAACAGAACTTCTGCAGTGAAACGTATGAATATTCACATTATGTGGGGGTAAACAGAGATAGAAATAGCTTCATGTCGGTTCAGCTCAAACACTGCTGCTAAACAAGTTATAAAAAACCTTCAGGTTTGCAGAGTTTGGGATAGTGGAATTGAGGGTAAGGACTGTGGACTTACTTCATTGGGCTTGAAGGAAGCTTAAGTGAATTAAAATGTGCTTTTATATATATATATATATTGTGGTACTGGAGATTGAACCCAGGGGCATTCTATCTCCGAACTATACCCCCAGCCTTATTTTATTTTTTGTTTTGAAACAGGGTCTCGCTAAGTTGCTGAGAGTCTCACTAAGTTGCTAAGGCTGGCCTCAAACTTGTGATCCTCCTGTCTCAGCCTCCCAAGTACTGGGATTATAGGCATGCACCACCATACCCAGCTTGCTTGTAATTTTATGAAATTCTTTGAAGAATGCCTGGCACTCAGTCGATGACATAAGTATTGGTAAGGTGAGTGTTTCCCTGCTTTGAACCTTCTGAGGATCCCCTGGACCCTGGTAGGGTCTTTCTCCTTGGAGGGTCCTGTGCACCCACTTCTGCTGAAAGCCAGCTGTGGCCCACTTTTTTTTTTTTTTTGCGGTACCAGGGATTGAACCCAGGGGTGTTCTACCTCTGCGCTACACCCCCGGCCCTATTTTTTATACTTTATTTTGAAATCGGGTCTCATGAAGTTGCGGAGGGCCTCACTAAGTAGAGAGAGAGAGAAAGAGAGAGAGAGAGCTGAGGCTGGCCGCGAACCCGGATCCTCTGGTCTCCGCCTCCCAAAGTACTGGGATTACAAGCGTGCGCCACCACGCCCGGCTGTGGCGTATTCTTTTAGCTTCTCAGTTGTGTTTTGGATTCATCACTCTCACTCCACACGCCTTCTCCCACCCCCATCTGGACCACTGCCCACCTTCCCTTTCACTTGCCATCTTATTTCCTCGTCAGGTTCCAGAAAGCTCTCCCTGGCCACAGGTCTGGCTCCTCAGAGTGTGGCCCCACTGAAGTCCTACTTGGCCGCCCCACAAGCACAGGTTGGCTCCCCCACTGGCCTCTCAGCTCCCTCGGGGAAGGAACCCTGGGGTCTTGCTTGCCCACAGTACCTAGCTCATGTATGCCCCTGTAAGTACTTATTGCAGAAATCAATACATGACTTGCCTGGATACCTATTGAGCATCATGGCACAGCAGGCCCAGTGCCAAGCTGGTGCACTGTCAATCCGCATGGACGCAGAGCTCCTCGGGAGGCAGCGGCACAGCCCCGCCTGCCCTTGGCGGCTTGTGCTGCCCAGCCCTCCACCGTCCAGCCCTCCTATAGCTGTCGGTGATCGCCCTCCTTGTCCACTGAAGACTTTGGCACATGTCCTCTGTTCTCCCCGCCAGCTCAGGCCTTCCCACGTCCTGGGCCAGGTCCTGGCTCCTGCTGTCATCCTTGTCCTCACAGCCCTCAATTCCCAGGGTTGACGCGCTTCCACCACCCACCGCTGAGGCCACTCCCTAGGCACTAGACTCCAACCCTGTCCCATTCTGTGACCTTACCCCTGTTCTCTCCTCCTGAAGACCCTCACCACTCTCCACTGAAATGTCATTTTATACATAGGCATCCCCCAGCACCCCACTCCACCGCCCCCTGAAAAGTTCTTCACACTGATTTTGTCTGCATCAGGTTTCTTAAAAAAAGGCTCAATGCCATATTTTAAAAAATCTAGTAATTTCATAAACACACACACACACACACACACACACACACACAGATTTATGTCTTCCCTTAGGAGGAAAAAGTCAGAACATCTGAATTTAAGCCTTGCATTTCTGCCAGAGAGCAGTGAGCCTGAGCTCCCCAGTTTCCCTCATTCCTGCCACACCCCTCGACTCTCATATTGTTACCTGATAGCCCAAGGGCATCTGAGTAAGGGACTTACTTCTGTCTCAGTAGAAAGCTTTTCGAGGTAGGTAAAAATCTGCTTACACTTGCCAACCCAGGATTTTCTCGGTTATAAAATAGTATAGATAACAATAGCTATTTATTGAGGATTTTCTATGTACGGGGCATTTACATAGTGTGTGCCTCTTGTCCTTATACAACTCTAAGAGATGCATATTATAATTTCTTCTTGCTTTGTCAGATGAGAAAACCAGGGCTTGCTTATTGACACACAGCTGGCAAGTAACAAAACTTTGCAGGAGTAGATGCAAAGTTTGCTCAAAGTACCTGACCGTTTGGATCTTTGTGAAATATGCCAGACCTGAGCACAGATCCTGAGAGGGTCCCTGACCAGCCACACCCACCTTTCACAGATAACCAAATTTTACTTAGGGCAGAGCAGCTGTGCTGGAAGACTTTTGAAGAGCAGCATCTTATTTATAAAATTCTCTAATGACCTGACTGGAAAGGGTCGTGAGCGGGTGTAAATGGTTATATGTCCAGAAAAGTGCTCTAATGAGGCTAAGAAGCACAAAGGAAGCGGCCCAGCCCCAGAGAGACAGGGCAGAGGAGTGGGCAGAGATTGGTTTGAGGGATAGATGGGCAGCAGCCTGTATCACCTGCATTTGCTTCCTGGGACAGGATGGTCAGGGCCTATGGGTTTCCTAAGACGGTGACATCTCTCCTGTAGGAATTTTAGGGGGAAGTCTGGGGCTGCCTCAGACTCCAAGATAGAGGGGCTGTCAGCTCTGGCTCTGGGGACAGACATTCGTCTGCCAATGTCACCTTTCTTTGCTTTCTGCCTGACTCCCCTGGGGGCTTGTATGTTCTTCACCACTACCTCTGAAAAGAATACTCCCTTGGTTCAGGTGGCAGCTTCAGCTCCCTTTGGGTCTGACACAGGTGGTCCATCTGCCTGAGGCTTGATTCTGGACACCTGGGTCTTATCACTTGTCTCCACCTCTCTCAACCATAGGCGGGTGGTGCCTCAGGTCTTCCTAGACAAGGTGGCACCCAAGCAGCCAGACAGGGGAGTAGGCTGCTGGGTCTCCTGTGGAGGCCTTTTCACATGTAGAAGGGAAGCCGTGATCTCTAGTACTTACTGTCTCAAAACCCTGGCCACCGTGGGGTAAGGTTCATGATAGAGGGTTAAGAGAAGAAAAGCACAATCCGATAATGTAAATACCATTCGGGTTTAGCAATCAACCCAGGAGGGAAATGCACCAACACACCTGGCAGCACAATCCCGTGGAGGTGCTCCTGTGGGAGATTCGTCTGCTATCTATGCTTCCCTTCCACATTTTCTACAATGTTCTAGGCTTTCTATGATAAGGAACAGTATTACTTTTCTCATAAAACATATATATATATATATATATATATATTTTTTTTTTGCGGTACTGGGGATTGAACCCAGGGGAATTCTACCTCCGAGCTACACCCCCAACCCTCTTTTTTATTCTTTATTTTGAAACAGGGTCTCATTAAGTTGCGAAGGGCCTCACTAGGTAACTGAGGCTGGCTGCGAACCTGGATCCTCCGGTCTCAGTCTCCCAAGTACTGGGATTACAAGAGTGCACCACCTACCCGGCTAAAACATATGTTTTTAAAAAGCTTTTTTCTGAAAAATTGCAAATGATAATAAAAAAGTAAATCCATACTTAAAAGTTTAGAAGGAAAACCATCCAAAAATTTACTATGCTTCTTTCTGGAATGTCACCTGATCTTCCAATGTGAAATAACACCTCCGATTTCCCTATCTCCCTAGCCTTGCTTCTTCTTCACAGTATTGTTCACAACCTGACATGCTTTGTGCTTATTGAATTGTCCCTTTGTCTACCACTAGTGTGTCAGCAGCACAGGAATGAGGACTCTGCCTTGTTCACCTTCAGTCCAGAGCAGACCTGGCAGTGACAAGGCCTGGGCTCAATATGTGTTTTTTGAATGAATAAATTCTCAGCTTGTGAGCAATTGCAGTTTTACTCTTAATACATTTCTGAGTTTCCAGCTGTTCATCTGATGAACTGTTATTGCTTTTGTAATCAGAAAAAAAGAATGTTATTGTTTCCTTCATGGAAATGGCACAATGGAGAGACATCTCGATTTTAATATTTGAGAACAAAGTTCTTTTATAATGAAGTGTGCATTCTTTTAAGTCTCAAAATATATGAGAAGCTGGGTGTGGTGGTGCACGCTTGTAATCCCAGTACTTGGGAGGCTGAGACAGGAGGATCGCAGGTTCAAAGCCAGCCTCAGCAACTTAGCGAGACCCTTTTTCAAAATAAAAAAAGAATAAAATAGGGCTGGGGTGTAGCTCAGAGGTAGAATGCCCCTGGGTTCCACCCCCAGTACCACAAAACAAAATAAAACAAAAAACAAAAAAACCATGAGAAACCTGCAGGTGTGAGTCACTGTCTGTGTGGCCAGATTCCTGCTGAGCTGGGTGAGAGGACAGATGAGTAGGAGAAAGATTCCTCCGTGCATAGCCATTGCTGGGCCACAGGGCTGTCAATGGTAAGCAGGCCTGGCCTGTATAAATCTTCATCCTAAGAAGGCAGGCTGGGAAGCCTGCACGGCAGCCCCTGAGCCCAGATTCCAGTAGAAGAGGATGGTGAGGAAGGCCAGGTTTAGGGGGGGTGCCCTCTGGGTCTACCCAGAGAGTGGAGCACACCACACAGAGGTCGCCTGCAGCACTCAGGAGCCAGACCTCAGCAGCAGCCAGGCCTCACTGGTAACACCAGAGCTAGCAGCAAGATGGGTAGCAGCAGCCGGCTATACGTGACTCTCCAAGGTGTTCTTGTGTTCCACGTGGGGACCACTGGCGTAGCATCACAAACGAACCAGGCTTTGGCCGCTCACTCTGACTTCATGCTCTACCGGGTCAGCCCCGCCTCACTTGCGCGCCCCACCAGGCTGCTGAGCAGGCAGAGCCCTAATGTGATGGCATGCTGCCATAAATTGTGGTTCTGGAAAGGCCAGAGAGGGCCCTCCAAGTCTATCGGGGGAAATAGTGGATTCCAGATGGGAACAAGAATTCCTCAGGGATCAAGAACAGGAAAGCCCCCACCCTGGTCGTTCTTTGCACATACACCTGTCACCGGCACTTCTGACTCCACTTGTCCTCTGTGGACAGTGGGAGGAGGAGGAGCTGCTGGCCCACAGGTGGACTCAGGACACTAGCACTGCCCAACAGAGCCTGATGTGGCAGGTGACCAGCCAGAAAGCAGGTGTCCCGGGACAGTGGCACACTGCAGTGCATAGTGGAGTGAGAATTTGGACAGTCGCCACAGGACTGAACTGTCAGAATAGTGCCTCCTTACCCGTCTCTGCTGTGTACATCTGGAGCAGGCATAGGTATCAAGTGGGCCCAGGTCTATCTTCAGGTTGCTGACAAGGCAGGGCTCCAGGTCAGGGTGATACTTCTCTGACACTATTTTGCGCCCTTCCTCAGCTCCAAACTCAATGGAGCTTAGACACATAAAGAAGGTATGAAATACTTGCCATGTAGGAAGTACTCAATAGCTACAACTTTTCTTCTTATATAGACAAAACAATGTAGTAGGTTTCTCACCTATTTTATTTTATTTGGTGCTGGGGATTGAACCCAGAGGCATTCTACCTCCAAGCTACACCCCCAGCCCGATTTTATTTCTTATTTTGAAACAGGTCTCATTAAGTTGCAGAAGGCCTTGCTAAGTTGCTGAGGCTGGCTTCAAACCTGCGATCCTCCTGTCTCAGCCTCCCAAATACTGGAATTACAAGCATGCGCCACCATGCCTGGATATTCACCTATTTTATTTCTAGGGACATCATGATCAAGTAGCTGACGCTACGGGTCTGCGTGAATCAGATTATTCTGATTTTTGCTTTGACGCTGCTGTCCCTTACTGTCACCAGGCCCACCTTGCCTTTGGCAGCCAAGTTCCACCACTTGGCTCCTGACACCCTGAGATCCAATTTCTCCTATTACATTTAGGTTTCCCAGTCCAGTGACTGTATTAAGGTCCAGCCTTTAGAGAACAATCTCAGAGTTCTTTAAGGAAGCTGAGACCCCTCACAGTTTCTTACAGTGTTGGTGAAGGTATGTCTTATTGACTGTCCTAGTATGGATGAGTAGATTTTTTTTTTTCCGGTACTGGGGATTGAACCCAGAGGCATTCTACCTCCAAGCTACACTCCCAGCCCTATTTTTTATTCTTTATTTTGAAACAGGGTCTCACTGAGTTGCAGAGGGCCTCACTAAGTAGCTGAGGCTGGCCTGCAAACCTGGATCCTCCGGTCTCAGCCTCCCAAGTACTGGGATTACAAGCGTGTGCCACCACGCCCGGCTTGGATGAGTAGATCTTAAATGACAAGTCTACTCTATTATTCCAATTTTCCAATTTTAACCTCTTCCTTTACATTAAACAAAGGCATTTCCAGTTAGCTTACTGTGAGCCACCATGGGTCCATGGGTCAGCCAACCTGTCAAACTATTAGAGCCTGTTCTAACTCCCCATACTGCAAAATTAAAAGCAGAATCTCTGTTTAGTGAGCTCATACCAATACATTTGCTCTGATCCAACTTTATAGATCTTCCACAATTGTCTCACATTCTTTTGTTTTGTTTTGTTTTGTTTTGGTACTGGGGATTGAACCCAGGGGCATTCTACCTCTGAGCTACACCCCCAGCCCTATTTTTATTTTTATTTTGAAACAGGGTCTCACTAGATTGATGCAAGTCTCACTACTTGCTGAGGCTGTCCTCAAACCTGTGATCCTTCTGTCCCAGCCTCCCAAGTACTGAGATTACAGGAGTGCACCACCACACCCGGCCTGTCTCACATTCTTTAAAAAAAAATTTTTTTTTTTTTTTTTTTTGGTACTGGGGATTGAACCCAGGGGCATTCTACCTCAGAGCTACATCTCTAGCCCTATTTTAGTTTTTACTTTGAAACAGGATTTCAGTAGGTTGCTGAGAGGCTTGCTAAATTTCTGAGGCTGGCCTTGAACCTGCAATCCTCTTGTCTCAGTCTCCCAAGTACTGGGATTATAGGCATGTGCCACCACATTTAGTTTTATCTCACATTCTTGTTTTTTTTTTTTTTTGGTACTGGGGATCGAACCCAGGGGCATTCTACCTCTGAGCT
>PVJS01020251.1:0-32800 GCA_004027185.1 Glis glis
ATGTACATACACAAACCTATAAGACTCAGTCACTATCTGGAGCATGAAAGGGAGGGAAGGGGGAGGGAATAGGGTGGGATTGGAGGGAGGGCTAAATGTGCAATGTGTGCATGTATGATGTTCATACCCTGACATATATCAAAATGTATAATTATAATTTACAATGCACCAATAAATGAACATAAAAAGTTAAAAAAAAAAGTTTGTCCAAGCTTGGCTAATAAGAACACCACCAGCTCCAGCTTATAAAGGAGGCGGCTGTTTTAGTACATTGACCTTTGTGCCACTCCTTGAGTGCTATAACTTTTCCTACTTCCTTACCCTACTCGTCTCAGCTTTAACTGGCTCTTCACAAAATGTGTCCTCTATTTTGTATTCAGCTCCCTCACATGGCAATTTCTGCTATCAATATTTTTCTCTCTCTTCAATTCTCCTCCTTCTCAACCTTAAGAACTTCTCTTATTCCTGTTAAGGTGGGAGTGACAAAGAATAGCTAAACCATTGTCTTTTTGCCAAATACTCATGTTTTATATATATGGAATCCTAGAGCTCAGAGTCAGTTAAGTGGCTTAAAACTATTTTATGTTGTCAAAGCTGAGAACTTTGAACTTTTACATTTGAAGTACATTTGTCTTGTTTTTATAAAGTCAGTTACACAACTAATTCTGAGCTGACAGAAAGTTTGATGGGCCTGGAGACAGACTGAAGAGTTTTAAATCTGGGAAGAAGTGGGTAGACTTAAATCAAATTATGACATAATAAATGTACATAGATAACATGAATAATGTCTCTGAAGGGGGAAATCTCCTAAATATTCTTTCCTCTCCCTCTTTTTCTTTTTTCTTTTTTCCTATGCATTCTAGTATCTATTCTACCCCTGAAAGAATCATTCTGGTATGTCTTCTACATTCTCTACCTTACCCAGGGATCTTGGATCTCACTCAAGACCCTCTAGTCCCCATTTGTCTCAAGATGGCCCCTGTCTGTCTCTGTGATTGCAGGTAGCCCCGCCT
This sequence comes from Glis glis, assembly GCA_004027185.1. Taxonomy (NCBI): domain Eukaryota; kingdom Metazoa; phylum Chordata; class Mammalia; order Rodentia; family Gliridae; genus Glis; species Glis glis. Next base: position 1,014 of record PVJS01020251.1, read on the forward strand.
CCTCTCTTGACATTTCCCTTTCCCTTTTGTTCTTCACTCTTTCACTCATTCTCTCCCTACCTCCCTCTATTTGTTGTTGTTGTTTTGTTTATTTTTGTGGTACTGGCGATTGAACCCAGGGGTGTTCTACCTCAGAGCTACACCCCAAATCCTATTTATTTTTTTGTTTTGAAACAGGGTCTAAGTTGCTGAAGGCCTCAATAAGTTGCTAAGGCTGTCCTTGAACCTGTGATCCTCCTGTGTCAGCCTCCCAAGTACTGGGATTAGAGGCATGCACCACCATGCTCAGCTTCTCCCTACCTCTTGAGATACTGTGGGTTGTTTAGAAATAGAATTTACCCTTTCTTTTTACTGTAACTTATCTTCCGCATTTTTTTTTTCCAGGAAAGCCCACATCCAGTCACTGACTCCATCTAGATGCAAATAGTTAACTAACCTCTTTGGGGAAACTTAGTATGCTCTTTCCTGTCTGTGTGTCCCTTTGATGACTTTTGCTTGTGCCCATTTGACTTTTTACCTGCTAGATTAGATATTCCTCAAGGGAAATGGTGTGTGTGTGTGTGTGTGTGTGTGTGTGTGTGTGTATTTCCTTCTTTTATTTTTTACATTTTTGTCTTATTCCTTTTTTCCTTTATTTACATGCATATATAAACATGGAAAACCATAAACAGAATTTATTGCAGGAAGGTGCAAAAGGAAATCACACATATGGGTGTTATCTCTAGAACTGAAAAATTTTGTTTTTTATTATTCAATAAATAGTTTCTGAAACAATGGCTCATATTGTAAAAAACTAATAGGGTAAAAGCTGGCTTTATCTCAGGGACCATATTTATAAAAGTAGGAAGATTGGTAGTTAATTTTTTTGAGAAGATGATTTCCTTTAACCAACTGACTTGTGTGCAAATCACTGGCCCACTTTTAACTTGATGAGGATAATAGATAGGTTTAAGTTGGTATCAGAATTAAAGTCTGAAGTCTGTATCTAAATTATGAATTGCTTACTTGTGAGAAACTTACTAACTGGGACTACTTCCAAAAGCACTTCACTGTAGCTTCATGGAATTTTCTCAGCTGCTTTATTTGTTCCTTCTCCACACCTCTTCCCTGGTGCATAGAGGCACATCTGTCTGTTTTCTGCCTTATCAAGCATGCATCTACATCTGCGAGGAAAACTCTACTTCCTCAGCTAAAAACCTGTATCTGATTGTGGTAATAAAGCTCTACTTCCTCAGTTCAAAACATACATCAGACAAGACCAATTACTTCAAATGACTCATAGTAACAGGCAAAGCAGTGGTCGTCTTCTCAAAGCCTTTGAACTTCTACCGCTTCAAAGGTGTACTAAAATGTGGTTATGAGGCGATTGTCCAAAATTGCAAAATTACCAGTTTCCAAGCTTTGACATTTGTTATTTTGCATAACTAGATAAAGGAAATAAGTGAGATTACCTACCAGGAGGAAAGAGCCAAAAAAAGAGAAAAAAAGTGAAGGAGAATAAAAAAATATAACTAGGACATAGGTGAGGCTCCTGACTGTGACATCTCTTCCTGAACAAAGGGCAGGAAGCACATTAATAAGATATTGCTATAATCGGTTTACTAAGTTAAATGAGCAAATATTTAAATTCTCATTCTTGCTCTGATAATCATAAAAGCGTATTTCTCTGAGAATAATCAGAGAATAAATCTTTCCTATTTATTGTATTATTTTTAAAAATTACTTTCTTAATGGTAGCCACTGTTTGGAAGTACTGCCTAATACTTTGAATTCTGGCAAAGAATTGGCTGATGTTCATTTATGTGCCCAAAGTGTCAAAAGTGGTGAATAGTAGTTCAAATTCCTAATTGCCTGCCAGCTGTTTAGAAAATCTTATGAATTGTGGCCATGTCTTTTCTTGTTCTTTCTCCAGGAGTAAATTTAGCTGTGAGTGTCTTCAAGGGAAAATAGTTTCTATAAGTTTATCGCATTTCTGCTATATGTTTTCAATAGCATAAAAGGCTTATTATTTTGCCTCTTTATAAAATTCTTTAGAATTTGCACCTTCTATATATACCTCTCCCTAAGACCTGTAGGTTATATAGAGAGGGGTGCAGAACATAGTGGGTGGGGGCAGAACACAGTGGGCAGGGGCATGTTGTCTAAAGCCCAAATCCTAGGTTCAGATACTGGCTCCCATCATACAGATGCTAGACGCCTTTGTGAAAGTTACTTCTCTCTCACTTTCTACATCTATGAAATGGGTTTGATAGAATGGTACCTACCCGAATGGGTTGCTATGAGCACCAACACTTTAATATTTGTAAAGCTTTACAAACAACACCTGACACATGGTAAACATTATATGTGTGTTTTATAAATATTTTTAAAAATATGAAGCATAGTCAATTTACTTTCTAGAGTTGATAAAATTGCTGGCTAAATGTTTTTTGGTTTAAAAATTTCGTAACAAAATTCAATGAAGAAACATTATGAAGCCCACTGCCTGAGTCTAAGGAGAAGGAATTGGTAGCCCAAACTAGGCAACTGCTTCTGTAATCGACACCACACTGAGCCATTAAAAGGTTTTGCCTAGCTACAATCCAGAGATACTAAAGGTAGCAGACTAAGTTTGGCCTCAAAACATCTTTGCTTATTTTCTTAGATTGTCATCCTTGTTAAAATGAGAAGAAAAAAAAATCCCAACGCTTGAAAACGTGCCCTTCCTCAGCAATAAATGGGCAAGTTTAATGAAGTGATATTATTCACACTTTATAAATACCTAACAGTCAGTCATGGTTCTACCACTGATTCTTGGAAATTTAAATCAAGAGAAGCACATTAGACGATTTAGTTCAAGCCTCTCATTTTACAGAAGAAAGAGACTTCAGGCGTCAGGTGGATTTTGCAAGATCACAGCCAATTAGCCATGGATTTGGGCCACACCAAGGAGGAATGTGCCTTCTGCAGTTAGGTGGCAGTGGACTCCATTGCTAGGTCTCCTGCTTTCCTACTGCTGACCGTGTCTTCATCTTGGTTTTCTCCATTCTATAAGAGATTATAAGATAATATTGTAGATGAGATAACAATCGTAAAGCAATTAGCACATTGGTTGGCTTGTAGGAAATTCTCAATAAAATGGTACCTTCAAAGCCTGTTCAACCTGCTGTGTGGTTGGTAAAAGCATACGTGGCGCCTTCATTTGTCAGGCAAAGGATTACAGGGTCAAATGCTCATACTGGTTATTTAAATATAGCTCCGACCCAGTAAAGAAACCTGTGGAGTCGAGTTTTATCTTGTCCACTTTGTATTGCTCAGTTCTTGTACAGGAAATGGAGTGTATTTAATATTGATGACTCTGTATGTGTCATTTAATCGTCTCTATTGATTGGATTTCATCAGAGTGTGGGGCTTGGACAGAGCTTTGATTAGACTATACAGATTCTTGGCCGTTTTCTTTTACCCAACGCCGTATCAATGTACCTTCTGGTGTGATATCACTTTCACAATCAATATCTGAAAAAAGCCCTGAACACAGGCCTCCAGGAAAAGAGAGAAGGCACTGCCTCTAAACCCCTTATACACATAGATTAAACCTCTCCAATTGAAAAAGGTTTATTGCATGTTTTAGAGCAGGATAGAGCGAGAAAAAAGACCCGAAGGAGTCTCCATAGATTTCTTGTGTAATTTGCGCATCATTTTTTATTTAAAAGTGTCAGATTCTCCCTTTTAATGCCGGTTGACATGTGAGAATGGATCATTTTTATCAGTGAAATTTTACAGCTTCAATCTACTGTTTTTTCCCCTAGATGTAATAATAGTCTATAAATATATTATTTGGGCAAATTGATATCTTAGACAGACTATTCTTGTCCAAATTCATTTTGCATGGATTTTACTGCTGTGAAACGTCCACTGGGCCTCCCTGACTAATCTTCCACTGAGGCAAAGTTTATTTTTCTATTTGCTGAAGTTTTTTCACTAGGAATCCATAGAGTGCAGGCTCCAAATTTAAATAATACAAACAAAGTAGCATTTAGCACAAATGTGTTCACGGAGTTTGTGGTGGTATCCTAATGCTGACTGGTATCGAACACTTATTTATCTCTGGTCTGAAATGTGATTTTCAGAGGGGTCAGTTGCTGAGGTCTTGCTGGTTAGGGTGGTACTGAAACTGTGTGACATAGATGAGGCAATTTCAATAATGCTACTATTTTAAGTATCAAAACCCTGAGGGGGTAGAAATAATATGCTGTATCATATAAAATGTAAATGCCTAATAAAACACGTTAGGTAGCATCAAGATACCTAGTGTTGTATTCTGAAATGCAATCTTTCTGCCATGATGTAGTATGGAGGAATGGGTAGAGGACTTGAAATCCATTCTTAACAAGCACTTTATTCTTTTTGGAAACACTTCTCATTTTCTATGACTTCATCCTTTTCCTCTGCAGTTCCTTTTATCCTTGTCTTCTTCCTTTTGTTTTATATTACTGTAGAAAAGTGCTTGGCAAACCAAGGGCCATGAGCCCAAGGCTGCTATCTACAAATAAAGTTTTATTGGAACGCAGTCCTGCCCATTTGTTTAACTATTGTCTATGATTGCTTTCTCATCACAGTGAAACAGAAAAACCGTATGAAAGGAAATATGTAGCTGGTGAAGTGAAACATTTGCTCCTTGTCCCTTTCCAGAAAAAAGCTTGTAGGTCTTTGCTTTAGAAGTTTTCATTGTTGAAGAACAAGCTTTATGTCAGAGAAGTTGCGGAAGATCTCAGTACCTTTGCAAAATACCATCTTGCTCTCTGTTCATAATTTTATATTCTTCATATCTCCCTTATTCCATTTCTAAAGTTATGAATATTTGGCTTTTATTTTTATGTACACTTTTATGTAGTGTCCTCAATACCAGGAGATAGTAAATTGCTAGAAATGTAGGCCTATACATTTTTCTCTTGAAAATTCCCTGGTGATATTGGAAAACAATCTTTTAAAAATATCTCTCCTGATTTCTCCCATCCCTATGAAATTACTAGTGTGTATTTATCCTTGAAGAGTGTAACAATACATATTTTTATACACATTTTTGATCTGTTGAATATTAGATTTTCTTTTTAATCATGTGTGCAGATATCTTAGTTTTAAAAAACTTTAAAATTAGTACTTTCTGAAGAATTTCTTACAGATTCTGGTCATTATATTATATGGGCATAGGTGCTTTCTTTATTTAAAATGATTTAAAACAATAAAAGTAACTTTTGTTTATTGAGCATTTATTAAGAATCAAGTTTTTTTTTTCTTTTTTCTTGTGGTGCTGGGAATTGAATCCAGGGGCATTCTATCTCTGAGCTACAATTCCAGCCCTTTTATTTTTTATTTGGGGACAGGGTCTTGCTAAGTTGATGTGAGCTTCACTGAGTAGCCATGGCTGGATTTGAACCTGCAATCCTCCTGTCTAAGCCTCCCAACTACTGGGATTACAGGCGTGCACCCCCTGCCTGGCCAGGAATCAAGTGTTTTAAGTGTAACTTTTTTTTTCTTTTGTGGTGCAGGGGATTGAACCAAGAACCTGCATGCTAAGGAAGCACTCTACCACTGAGCTGTATCTCCAGCTAGGTGTGACAGTTCAACTCATCATCCTAATGACTTGTGGAGGAGATTTGTGGATGAGGAGACCTAGTCTCAGACTTTAGTCAATTAGGAGTCAAATGAGGTGTGTCTGGGTCTGTAGTTCAAGGCCTTTCCACAATACCAGGTGTTTTTGATTGAAGTCAGGTCTTTGTGGTATACAGACTCTAAATAGTACTTGGGGACCAATTTCAGAAGGGATTTGGAAACAGGTGAGACTCACACCCTCTCAGAACAGATTCAGCAGCTTTGATGACTCTATTGAAAATGCAGTTGGGACAAATTGGATACAGAACCATATTTTGTCTTTGATATCCTTCAATATGTAAAGCCTTGGGGAAAAGTTTCTGCTGTAACCCACAGGAGAAAATGAGGAGCCCTAGGGAAGCTTTTATTTTCAGATGAGGCATCTGAATGCACATTCAGAGCACTCTTTCCCGTGGTCCAGGTCTGAAGCTGGCAGTGTGGCACTGCTGCATTTAGAGTACATAAGGAGGCTCTGTAACTCCGCGGCATGGAAGCTTGTTCTTTCAGGTCCAGTGGGATCTGGGCTGTAAACCCTGGGGTCTGATCTCTTGCTTTGCTCCTAATATGAGGCCTCCTTGTGGTTAACTTTGCTAGAGCTTTGTTCTGACTAGTTCCCTCTCCTGTTCAACAACTTTCTAAAAGAAAAAAAAAAAAAAACAAACAGAATATCTACTGCCCTCTGCCCTCAGGCAAGTACCTATCTCCTTGGCTGCACCTGCCATCACCTTCTTTCTAAAAACTGGAGAAGGGAGTTGTTTAGAAGTTTGAAGTGTGACTACAGAAATTGCCATTTAAAAGCTGTAAGAATCATTTTAAGGCAAATGCAAAATAATTATACTCTTCACAAATATCTACATGATAATGGTAAAGATTGCCCAGGTTTACTTTTCTGTCAGTTATTTTTTCTTTCTCTTGAGAATGTTTTCTCTGTACCTTTAGACGGTCAAAGAGATTGTGCAGGTAGAGCTGTGCCTGTGCACGCACGTGTGTACGTGCATGTCTGTGTTTTTGTTGACCGGATTCTGCTGGTGATGAAATTCAGAAACACAGAGGACAGCAGAAAGTATATGAGACAGGAGACTCACCACAGGATGGAGGTGGGACATAGAAAAGAGACTGGGCAGTCAGGCGCGGTGGTGCACACTTGTAATCCCAGTACTTGGGAGGCTGAGACAGGAGGATCCAGGTTCGCAGCCAGCCTCAGCTATTTAGTGAGGCCCTCTGCAACTTAGTGAGACCCTGATTCAAAATAAAGAATAAGAAATAGGGCTGGGGATGTAGCTAGGAGGCAGAATGCCCCGGGGTTCAATCCCCAGTACCGCAAAAAAAGAAAAGAAAAGAGACTGGGCTGAAGGGCTGGAGATGGGTGTTCCTTGTAGCTCAGATTAGGGAGGCTCCACAGGACATGTGATCTAAGATGAAAACTCTAATATGTCTAGTGTTGGAAGCAGGGTCAGATCCAGGCTTTGTGGTACCTTATGCTCATACAATTTTGGAGTTTCTCTTTTAGAAAAAAAAAGTTAAAACTACATATATAGAAATAGTAAAGAGTTTTAGAAGGGGCCTACAAAGCTTTGAATTTTCAGCTTCTTAGTAGATCTACTTCCGCTTCTGGTTGGTACTTTCAAATCTACTTTTCCTGCTAGGACTAAGCACCTCTGTGTGGAGGATGAAGTATAGCCCAAGGAGCTTGACTGTCAAACAGCCTGGGAAGGGGTGAAGCTAAGGTAATGCCCTAGACTTTTTTTTTGGAGGGGGGCAGTACTGGGGATTGAGCAGGGACATTCTACCTCTGGGATACACCTCAGCCCTATTTTATTTTGAAACAGTCTTTCTAAATTGCCCAGGCTGGCCTTATACCTTCAATCCTCCTGTCTCAGCTTCCCCCTAGACTGTTTTGAAAGAGGGAATGTGCTTTCTCTCTCAGATCTCTGGAGGTTGGTCCAGACTCCAAAATTCAGACACATTTAAAATCTCCTGGTCGTGATACTGGGCTGAGTTTTGTCTCCTGGAGAAAGATGGAGACCAAAACAAGTTAATACTATATAGGACCAGGAGGATGGGTCCAAACTTGCATTTCTGAGAGAGGACACCAATGGCAGAGAGAGCAGCTCCGGGCTCATCTTGCTTGTCTTCAAATCTGTGCCAAGGTGGGAAGAGTTGCAGAGTAACTCCTGCTTTCCTGTGAAGAATGAAGGGGGAGCCTGCACCATACAAAAGGATACGTGGCAAAGGGAAAGACTGTTCATCCCTAAGTCCAAGGGTAGCAGCAACTCTGCAGGACCATGGGCAGCAGAGGCAGAGACAGGACACTGCAGGCAGAGTAAAAGTACACAAGGGAGTAAGAGTACACTAATCCTGAGTGGAGACAAGATAGTACCTCACGGAAAATAACCGGAAACATTTTGAGGGGGGCAATACATTCTTGCTTGGACATATTGAGCTTCAAGCTCACTCTTGTTTGTATACTTAATCAAATACATCACCATTTTTAGAAACAGGTAGATGGGGACCTGGTGTGCATGCAGTCAGAGCAAATGAACACTAAGTATGCATTCCTAACTTTCCTATCACTGAGACTGGGCTCCCAAGTTCCTTCCTTCTTGTTTACTATCTGGTCTTCTCCCATTTACCCGCACTTAATGTAAATGACCTGCCCTATGTAGTCTAGCTCAGCTGACCATAAACTCTGAAACCCTTTCCTGAAATGCCCAGTCACAATGTTACTTTTTTTCTTTTTGAGGCATTTTTTCTTTATCTCTTTTTATGGATCTTTACACTGTTACCTAAAAAAAAATAAAAAATGGTTACTTTGTACATATCTGGGCTAGTCCATTCTGTTCACATGGATGAGAAAGTCCCTCAGCTTGTTTCAAAGAGTTTGGATTTTTGTTTGCGTATTAGTATTTGTATAAAGGCAAAAATGCACATACAGATCTCATGGGAAGCAAGAGGTGATCCTAGAACCGAGCTCTCTGGATGGAAACCAAGCTGGAAAACTAAAGGAATCCATTGATCTTGTGAATAAATGCTTGTACATTAGACTCATTGATCTCTGAATGGGAGCAAATGGAGGGCCTCTCACTCAGAGGCATTCAACACTTGGTGCACAGAGGGATCAAGAGTTGTCTGGGTCATAGAATATGTTTTCTTGGAGGCAGGTACTATTTGGATAGCAGACTGAATGAATTTGATTACTCATTTTTATAATTTCACTTGTCCCCTGAGCTGTTTTTCCCAGATCTGAAATCTTTCCACCAAAACATAGTCACTATGCACTATGGCAATGCTATTTCTAGATTCTCTGTGTGACCCTCAAAGCAAGCGTCTGGTACATAGTAGGCTCTCAATAAATGCTGATTGAATAGGTGGTTAGCAACAAACTGTAATATCCTTCGGCATTCACACCATATGTAAACTACAAGCTTTGGGGGACCTCCCCCACCATTGTCTCTTTTTTCACTAAGAGAAAGAGATGAGTCATTAGTCTTTGATGTATAACCCTCTTCATTGTTTATATAGGCAAATTTCTTGTTCAAGAAAACCAGTAACATAGTTGTAGTGAAAACACAATTCATAGGCTCCTGAGAGCTACTTTGTTATCTGATGACATCGATTTATACAGAAGAAACTAAACAATAGAAAATATGTGTTCAAATATTTTTTAAAAAAACTATTTTACATGGATCAAAATTCTTGGAGAAGATATAAAGACTCTGCATCTGGGATTGGGATGGGGTTCAGGCACGGCTTTTATCTTCAGCAGATGAGCTAAAGAAAAATAGGGAGTATGTTGTATGTCGTGAGGAATAATCCTGAGTTGGCACTAGTAGGAAAGGTAGGATTTGCCTGCTTCTTTGAACATTAGTTCATATCCTTCATGTTCATTATACTGTAGACCATTAAGCTGTTTTATGGGCAAGAGAGAAGTTCAAGTACAGCGCAAGTTGCCAAAAGGATTATGAAGTTCATTTTGATTGATCAATAATTAACTGTACCTTGTGAAATTACAGGCTTGACTAACTGTGGAACGTATTGTAGCGAACAGCTCAGGCTGCCAGCAAGAACAGAGAAGAGAGAAGAAAAAGCAGTGGAAACCGAAACATCTGTCCCCTTTGTGCTGCAAGAGCTGGTACCCAAGATCTCACTGTTTTCTTCTCTATCTAAAGTACAAACAGCATAAAGCAGGATTGGATTGATATGGGACACTACAGAAGATGTTTGCTTATAATTATTTGTAGCACTTTTTTGAAGCTCAGGGATAAAACATTTCCAATTATTCATCAAGCTCTTGGAACTCAGAGGCCTCTATAATAGGGATTTAACAGAACAACAAATAGCATACAAGGATACAGATGAAAGGAAGGAATGTGAAGGGATTATTACCATAAAAAAGCAAATAACTATTTGATAGAATTGCAACAATACAGGGAGTCAGAGAGAGATAGAGAAATAATGCTGATTAATAAATACATAGCTGTTTAACATTGATTTGAATTATAACATGACTGTGAAATTAATATTATCTGCCATTTTCTTTCCCCAAATGAATATCAAACATAGATATATATATGCATACAACACATACATACCCTCTAGATAACTATAATTCTGTCATATTGTACCATTTCATTGGCTGTTTTATAAAATCTGCACACATTAGACCACTGCTAGTTCTAACTTTTAAAATATTTGACATTTAACCCTCATTTAATAGCTTTAGACTACTCAAAAAATATAATTTTTTTATTGGTCATATATGACTTGCACCCTGCCTACTTCTAAACAGGTTTTAAGCAGTGTTTAATATTGACTATCTCGAATCTTAAACAAAGCACAGGACTGGCTTTCTCTGCTCCTGTTCTGTAATTCCTCTACATCCTTTTATTCCTTTGCTAGACAGAGAAAAGTTAAATTACCTATAGATAATCATAACTATAGGAGATATGTGTTTTAAAAACTTGCATTTGTCAGGCTTTTAGATGCTAGGTGGTCTCTGAGTAGAAGGCAAAATTGCTTTCTATATAGCCGGGTTATCCTTTTGACTATATACTTCAGGCCTGAGAATAGGTTGAATTTAAATACTTTTTAAAGTTATCTCTGATTAGATGAAAAAGTTCTATTTATTTTCTAACAAAATAAGTCATTTTAGGAAAAAGGTAACAAAGACCCCACATTAAATGTCAGGCTGAGATCTCAGATTGTTTTCTTTGATCCCAATCTGTAAGAACCCACCACTGGTCCCTCTATACAGTGATGATGTTGAAAAGCTCAGTGGTTCATCTGTCCTGAGCTCTGTTGGCTCAGCAGCATCTTTGTAGAAGGGCAAAGAGCTGCTCAAAGGACTAGGTGGTTAAGGTCCTTGGGATTTTATCTTTGTCTTTATTTTCTTTTTTTTGGGGGGGGTACTGGGGATTGAACCCAGGGGTATTCTACCTCTGAGCTACACACCCAGGCCTATTTTTTATTCTTTTTTTGAAACAGGGTCTCAATAAGTTGCAGAGGGCCTCACTAAGTAGCTGAGGCTGGCCGCGAACCTGTGATCTTCCTGTCTCAGCCTCCCAAGTACTGGGATTACAAGCGTGCGCCACTATACCCGGCTGTCTTTATTTCCTAAACTCTATTTTATATATAATTCAAAATTCTCATTTGAATCAGACATAGTATATTTGCTGGAATAAGTAGGCATCTAATAGTCCTGATGGCATAGCATAATAGAATCAGCTTCACTACCTGGTAGTGTTCTACCTTAAAGGATTTAGAAAGCAAATTTGCAGTTTTGAAAGGCACACGTTTTTAAAATAAAATATGTCTGCCAGTAATATAACATTATACAAACTAACTCTACAAATCTGCATGTTTGTAGTTATAAACACGGGAACACTTCCTGTTTAGTTTGAGGGGTGCCTGAGAAAAAAGAGAAGTGATACTATTGAAATCCCTAAAAAATAAGACTTTTAAGCTATCAGACAATTAGTAAATACATGTATATGAAGTAGGATTCCAACTTCTTTTTGAACAGGGAGAGCATTTAAGGGGGCCGGGGAAAGGAAAAAAGTATCTAGTCATTTTCTAGGCATATCTCTTCTGAAATCTGGAATAGGAAAAATATTTCAGTTTTATACTGATTTTCTTATGCCTTTTGGAAGTTATTTATTTACATTACACTAAAATAAATACCACAATAAAATTTTTGTTCATGATGATTTAAAGTAAAGTAAATGTTTTATGACCAGAATTTAAAGTTACATTTGTGACTGCAAATAATTCTTAGAAATGAATATTTCCCTGTTTTGCTTTTATACTAAGCAAATCTGCAGCATGTTACTTTAAAAATGAAATAAAGCTTGTGTTCATAGTGACAGTCAATAACACGGCAGCATAATAATCAATTGCTATTTGTAGCAGCAGGACTAGCAGTGGGGGCAGATCAGTGCAAATTACTGTCACTGTGTGCTGTCATGTATGCAGCCAGCCTGTAGAACCCAAGACAAATGACGCCCGATGCCACGGAACGAGACAGTACTTAGTCATACCTGCACAACAGCAGAGCAATGCACGCTGGCATCCAATGAAACAGGAAAGTGTACATAAATCTAAAACATTGAGGGGTAGGAAAAATGTATTAATCCAACTATGACTTCTCCCAAGATTTAAAGTTAAATGCTCATACTTTTTTCTTTGAGCTGGAAATAGGTGGATTACAGGTGTCTAGGGACCTACAAAAAAAAGGTTAGATGGCTTTTTAGTGAACACTAGTGAAGTCTTTGCTGTACTTTTCTTCAATGCTGCAGAGAGATGATTCTAAGACCAGACATTGAGCATAAAAAACTTGTGTTGCCTAATTCTAAAGGCAAATTAGAATGATAATTTATTTCACTTACATATAAGAAATACCTTCAAGAAGGTGAAAACCACATATATCAGTAGCATTGATCATTGAACTGTTTTAAAACTCTTCTTCATTTTTATATTTAATTCACAGGAAGAAAAGAGGTCCCAGGTTTCTCTTTGGAAAACTTAAATCTTGTAACAAACCAAGCAAATAATTTTGAAGCTAGTCCTGTTCACTTTCCACCTTGGTCTCTTTGTTTGATGAATCAAGCCAGGTTGCCTTCTATTTGCACACAAGTAATTGAGAGAGTAATGGGAAAGAAAGAGAACTGGTTTCCTAGTTCAAATCCACATATGCCATATTTACAGGAATCAAGTGGAGCAAATTGATGGCATACTAATCCCTCCATTTCTAACACTCCCCAGTAGTTAACTAAGTCTGCAGAGAAGTGTTTTAATTCATTCAGGAGAAAAATGTTTCAAATATTACCTTGAAGCTGGGTATGGTGGCCCACATGTATAATCCCAGTATTTGGGAACTTGAACATGGGTATCACAGGTTTGAGGCAAGTCTTAGAAACATAGTGAGACCCTCAGAAACTTAGAGAGACCCTGTTTCAAAATAAAAAAAGGAAATGGCTGGAGGTATAGCTTGGAGGCAGAATGCCTTCAGGGTTCAATCCCCAGTACCCTATATATATACATATACCCAATATATATATATATTGCAAAATGAATCTGTAGGGCCCCATGTTCAAAAATGGTGATAAATTCAAGATGGCAAAAACAGAATATCAAACTGGGCCCTTCTAAGTCTGTGGCCCCTAGAGACTACCTAGGTCATACATTCATGAATCAGCTCTCAATAGGATAATTTATCTTCCTACTCTTCAGCCTCACAGCAAACACCAGCTTAGTTTGGTTTATGTTACTTAATCAACCCTTGACAAATTGATTTCTAAAACAAGGGTTGCAGATGGATAGCCTTCAGGCTGAAGTCAGCCCAGAGGCACATTTTGTTCAACCTGATAGGTGACACTTAGGGGCAAGACTGAGTGACAGCAGATCTCTTTGGTTGAGTCTTACTCTCTTCAGTTTTTCATAGTCCCTGTTACTTTGTACTGTTTTTTCAGTGAGCCAACTTTGCCCCTTACATTGCCTACCTAACCCACATTGACATTTGAGTTTGCTATTCATGAAATGGTAATGAAAATCTTTGACCAGCATTCCATACTCCTAAAAGCAGCACAAATATTAGTAAAACCTTCATGCTGATAAAACTACATAGACATTAAGAAAATATTTTACAAGGTACAAATAATAGTACTGAAGAAATGCATATTCTGTAAACTGTCCTCTCAGAAAAATTGGCATTAACTCAGTATTCTCTTTTAGTGAAAACCTGTTGGGACCAAATGTCATTCTCTGCTTCACTGATTTAAACAGAAAGACCGCAAAAAAAAAAAAATTCACTTATTCCATATATGGTAAGCCATTACAGTTCTGAAATCACATTCAAAGCAACTAACAAACACTAAGGCCATGGTTATAGGGGGAGAGGACACTTAAGTACGATTAAAAGAAACTGAAGTGACTCTCAGAAATAAACTTGAATCAATGAAAAACAGCAACTCCCTTTCCAAAGTATAATGATGTTACCAAATATACATAAATATGTACATTATTCAGAAATTGACAACTCACTCTGTTGTTAAACACATGTTTACAAATTGTAATTTTTGCAAAAAGGACAAAATGACCTGAAAAATAATACAACTGAAATTCAACAAATATTTCTGCCAAATTTGACAATGTTTGGAGTTCAAGATAGTGTTTTCCTCTTTTGTAGTTCATGTTATTAATAGTTTAAAACTTCAGATAAAGGAGTAGAGACTCCAATGGAGTGATGGAGGGGGTTTATGGGAAGAAGGAGGGGGGATAGAGACATAATGAAGGCGATAGTTTAAATAATGCTATGTACGTATATGAAATTATCAATACCAATCTCAATGACATGTACGGGAAGGGGAGGGAGGGGGTGGGATCTGGAGAGAAACACACCAAGTGTTGTGTGCATGTACATTCTGATCACTCTATACTTCAGTATGATCTATAATTACACTGCACTGATAAAAATATGAAAAAAGGTATTAACCCTATCCTATAATTCCATCACCATTAGAATCTAGCTGCAAACTCAAAGTTACTACTTTCAACTTGCTAGATTATTTCTGAAATAGACGGTACATGTCAATTGATTGTGATAAGACTTAACTTCCAAGCTAGGCTCACGTTTATGAAGATGAATAAATTTCTCATTTTGGGGTAAATGATTATATTTGATTGCTCCTTTTGGTTCCTGACTAATGAAAAGAAGAGCATAGCATGAACTTCTCAGCTCTTCTGTATTTTACCAATAAAACCATTTGCCTTGTTTGAAACATTCAGAAAAAACAATACACATGGCAATATCCTTGCATTAAACTTCTTCCATTGGCAGCCATTCTGTTTGAGGTATCAGGTTTATATAACTTGATATTATCCTTGGTTCTTTTCATTCTCAGTTTTGCCTCTGCACCGCAAATTGTAATTTTATTCCAAGTAATATTTGTCATGTACCTTAGCATGTATTAGGACCATCTTAAGGAGATTGCTCTAAGGATGTTCCATTTTTTTTTTTTTTTTGTCATACCAGGGATTGAACCCAGGGGCATTCTACCTCGGAGCTACACCCCCGGCCCTTTTTTTTTTTTTTTTTTTTTTTTGCGGTACCAGGGGTTGAACGCAGGGGCGTTCTACCTCCGTGCTACGCCCCCGGCCCTATTTTTTATATTTTATTTTTAAACCGGGTCTCATGAAGTTGTGGAGGAGGGCCTCACTAAGGAGACAGAGAGAGAGAGAGGAAGAGAGAGACAGGGAGAGAGCGAGTGAGAGATGAGGCTGGCCACGAACCCAGATCCTCCGGTCTCCACCTCCCAAAGTACTGGGATTACAAGCGTGTGCCACCACACCCGGCCTCCCGGCCCTATTTTTTATCCTTTATTTTGAAACTGGGTCTCACGAAGTTTTGGAGGGCCTCACTAATTAGCTGAGACTGGCCGCGAACCTGGATCCTCCGGTCTCAGCCTCCCAAGTACTGGGACTACAAGGATGCGCCACCATGCCTGGCTAGGATGTTCCTTTTTAATGACGGGGACTGTGTAAAGACTTTGGATGTGTCTGCTTAAAATATTTACCACAGAGCCTAGGTGTGTCACAAATTGTTTTTTTTCCAAAATAAATTCAAAGTATTATTATTATTATTATTATTTGCGGTACCGGGGATTGAACGCAGGGGCGTTCTACCTCCACGCTATACCCCTGGCCCTATTTTTTATACTTTATTTTGAAACCGGGTCTCACAAAGTTGCGGAGGGCCTCACTAAGTAGAGAGAAAGAGAGAGAGAGACAGGGAGAGACAGAGAGAGAGAGCCGAGGCTGGCCGGGAACCTGGATCCTCCGGTCTCCACCTCCCAAAGTACTGGGATTACAAGCGTGTGCCACCACGCCCGGCCCTCAAAGTGAGTATTATGTGTCACAGAAAATGTTCCCATGAAAAAAATCTATCACACTCATGAGGGTGTGATTACCTTGGCAGGAAGGCTAAAGGCAGCATCACTAGACCTTATTTCTGGGCTGTTTGCTTTTTCTGAGGTATATCTACTCTCCCTTCTTGATTGCCATTTTTCACATTGAAATACTTTTATAATTGGTGATTATAAAAGTTCATGATTTTCTGCAATATCCACATCATCTCTTGTGTAAGAAAGATGGCTCATGAAAACATGAATCAAACTTAGAATTGACAAGAATGCAATAACACTAAATGAAAACGTGCTTTGCACATATTCTTTCATTGTGTAGAAACATCTGGAACCAAATGGGCCAGGGATGAGGCTGACTTTGCAACTCTGTGGTTGACTACTCTGCAAAAATCCACATGCTTAATAAATGTGAGGGCGAAGAGCTGCACCTCACCTGTGGATAAGGGCCCAGCTCTTTCCATTGCACCCCTCTCTCTGCAGTTTTTATGGGCAAGGAGCCTTTGTGCTTTAAAACCCTTAGTTTGGGTTAGGGACAAAGCTTACAGAACTGAAACTTTAAAATAAAAATAGCTCTCATTTCCCTTATGACTCTAAAATAAAATTAAAGCTGGAGTTATTTTTTAAATTGTAGGTCCTTAAAAGGAAAAGCAAATACCACATAAACATGTTGATAACAAGGATTTTTTTTTTTTTTTTTTTTTTTTTTTTTTTTTTTTTTTTTTTTTTTGCGGTACCAGGGATTGAACCCAGGAGCGTTCTACCTCTGCGCTACACCTCCGGCCCTATTTTTTATCCTTTATTTTGAAACCGGGTCTCACGAAGTTGCGGAGGGCCTCACTAAGTAGAGAGAGAGAGAGAGACAGGGAGAGAGAGAGACAGAGAGAGAGCTGAGGCTGGCCGGGAACCGGATCCTCCGGTCTCCTCCTCCCAAAGTATTGGGATTATAAGCGTGCACCACCACCCCCGGCGATAACAAGGATTTTTAAGAGTCTTTCAAGATATCATAGATTCTATTCAGATTCAGTGTAATTGCCTAAATTAAAATTTATGAAATTGTTCTGAATTATAAGATAAATATTATTCATTATATGTTTTTGTAATTATATAAAAACCAATTGTTTATTCAACAAATGATTGTGAAGGGATAGTATACATACAAAAATGAGTGCCAAATTGTCTTCTCAGTATGCTTGCTATGATTAGATTAATAAACCACCTGTATAATATTTCTCAGTTAGCAAAATACTAGTTATATCATTCTGTTCCTAAAACCTTCTAGTTACATGTTGTGTAGAGCATTTAAGATAACACATGGAGAAAACAAAACTCACATTCATATCTGTTAAATTATTGGCAAAAATATCAATCTCATGACTATCTCATACACAGTTTCTTTACTTTTGTATGTACTTAAAAGTAAAGTGCAAGCTCAGTGTTACAACAACTTCATCAATTAACTAATTTTACAATCTGTAATTTTATCACAAACTTTCCAACTACTATAAACAGTAGTTATTTTTATGCCCTTTCTATGTTTTTTTGCAAATTTTCATATGAAATAAATAAGTGTATTTAACTTCATTATTCATTGACAGTCCTGTTCCTTATAAATTGAGAGTAAAAAGTATCTAGTAAGGTCCATTTATTTTATGTAGCTTGTATATGATAAAGAATATATCGAGATTTTTATTAAAATAGAAACTCACATTTTCTGTTTGCTTGCAATGCTGACAGTATGCTCACAACTGTTGGTTCCAAAAACATTGTGAAGAATTTTAATGATCTAAATTGTAAGAAATGCATTAGCACTAACTAAAGACAGTGAAATAATCTCTAGTTATAATTTGCAAACTTTTTTTAAACCAACCGCTTCCTTTCCTTACATTGGATTATGTCACATGGATAGATATAGCCTTATGGGAAAATGTGATATTGATTGGGTAGCCTCAACTTAAAAATGGATTTCTATTCTATATTTATTGCATGATAGATGATGTGAATACAACGATTAACAATTTTAAAAGATCTTGATTCCACTTGCAGAGATAAAAATGAACACTAAAAGATAAATGATATGTTCTATTTATAAGAGACTTTTATTGTATTATTTAATATGTAATAACATGACTGAAATATTGTTTGATTTGGGGAAAACTCTAGTTTCCTTAGAACAAAGTATACCGTGTACTGCTTAGAGTAAAAGAGTCATGCCTGGCTGGGTGTTGTGCGCACACCTGTAATCTCAGTGCTTGGGAGGCTGAGATAGAAGTATCAAGTGTTTGAGGACAGCCTCAGCAATTTAGACATTCAGCAATTTAGGCCCTCAAAAATTGAGACCCTCAGCAATTTATATAGACCCTGTTTCAAAATAAAAAATAAAAAGGGTTGGGGTATAGCTAGGAGGTAGAATGCCTCTGGGTTCAATTCCCAGTACCAGGAAAAAAAAAAGTAATGCCTGACTAGTGTGACTAGTGGAGGAGTCTGATAAATTTAGAAAAATATTGCAACAAGTACTGTGTACTGTGTTAATTTATTAGTTTTAAAATTTAAAAAATTAACAACTCTGTATACAAATTATAGGAAAAATTGGCAACCAACCATCCTACCACTAGAAAAATTATTTTATTTCTCAAAGACATCCTTTGTGATATTTTGCAGCACTTAAGAGTCATCAAAATATAGAATTTGTAATATGGAAAAGTAGATTTCAATAATAGCCCTTCCCTTAAAATGGTGGCAATTGCCAAGGACCTAATATGATTTGGCAAAAAGCGCCTTGTGTACTTCAATCAAGAGCTGATTTAATCTTATTACAAAAACTATAATAGTTTTATTGAACTTCTATCTAGTCTCCATTGGCCTAGTCATGTGGACAGAAAATTACTTCCTCTTTTTGTTCTTTTAACTTAAGATGTTTTAGAAAAGGAAATTAAAGTTATCAAGATAATATTGTAGTTGATGCTAACAATAAGAAAACTTTGAAGTTACAGTACTTTATGTCAATGAGACTTCCATGGAGCGCTTAGATGCATCCTGCCAATTACAGTGGGGGCACCCTTCTACCAGAGATAGGGGAATAGTATGTGTTTTATATTATCATTGGAATTGCCAGCCGGCTACCCTTCTGCACACAATAGTGTAATTCATACAGCACCACTGTTCACACAAGTGAAACAAATCTACTTGAGAGATTGACAAACTAAAAATAAATAAAATCAGTTACCCTTCTGGACTTTTATGTACTAAATTTAAAAAATACATTAATTGAAGATTATTTATTATGTTTATGGAGTTATAACATTTTGGAGAAATAGAATATAAAGTACATAAAGTGTACAGTCGTAGTGGAATTACCAGGAAGAGCGAGTTTTCAAGTTTCCCAAGGAGATTATTACTTAGTTATCCCTCTGTGCAATAAGAGGGACTGGAAGAATTACTGAATAATAGACAAGATTTTAGTGAGCTTAGATGCCTCTACACACAATCTTTCAATCCTTAGCCTTGGCTCATCAAGCTCCCAAGGTCAATCACAAAACTGGCATGGTTTCTGGAACAAACTGGGCTCCCAAGTGGAAAAATGTCTGTCTCAGCATCAAATGGATCTTGGTTTTTGTTCAGAATCTGTAGCTCTCATAACAAGGCTGAAGGCTTTCTCTTGAAATTAAGTCCATATTTTCTAGTCTACTCTTTAGTAACTTGTAATGAAAGAGTTACCACTGCCATTTTTTCTGTGACAATGATTCTTCTCTCTTGTCCAATTCTCCCACTGCTTAGAAACATATTTTTAAATCTTATTATTTGTTACTGAATTCCTGCTACTCATTCTTAGATCTACTGATCTAAAAAGCTACTTACCTGGAATTTTGCCTATTTCATGAGATATTCACCTGGATTTTGTTATTAAATTATTCAAAAACTGTTAATCACAGAATATGTATTTATTTATTCAATACCAAATAAGTCCCAAGAACTCTGCTAAATGTAAGGATCCATTAGTGAAAAATCAGGTTTTATCTATCTTCTTGGAATGTATATGCTAATGGAGGGAAGTTGGTATCATACATGCAAGCAGAACAGTGATTGGTATTGGAAAGGATCAGGACAGAGGGCTATAGAAGTGGATGATCAATGATGATCGAGGAATGGCTTCTGGTGAAAGGATATTTAAGTTGTGATGGGAAATAGGAATTAGCCAAAGGAGCACAGGCAGAATATCACTTACATAGAAGGAAGGAAGGAAAGAAGGAAGAGAGAAAGGAACCCGATGTCTCCAAACCACAGCCAGCAAGAACGTGAGTGCCACGAACAGCTATGTGAGTGAGTGACCTTAGACGTGGTGTCCTCAGCAGCCTGCTGACAGTCATGTGGCCAAGCTCAAAAGCAGAGCCTTCCTTCCCCCAGAGGAGCAATGAGGTGACTGCAGGCCCTGCCCAGAGCTTGAAGGCAGCCTTGAGAGAGTCCCGGAGCCACAGGCACCCAGATTCCAGGTTCCCAACCCCTAGCACCTAGGCAAAAATAAACATTTGCTCTTGCAAGTTGCTGAGTTTTGGGGTAATTAATATGTAGTGCACGCAGTGACGGTAACTTAGGAAGAAAACTTCAGAGAATCACACAACTGACAATGATATGCCCTAAAACAAAGTCTTCATTTAGTTCCTCACAAAGTTTCACTGTGGCATTTCTCCATTGATCCTCCTCATTCCAACTTCTCCTACAAAGACAAACCAACCAACAAAGTTTCAGCCCATGGACTATTAGTCTGCCCTTGAGATCCACTCCCACCACAGTCCACCCTGTTCTAAGCCTGCAAGGCTGGAGGTGTGGACAGGTACGGTACTCTGCTTTCTAGCTTCCTTTGGGTTGTGTCAATGGGAAATAGTTTTAAGAGATTGGAGAGAAGGAAGACAGTGGCTTTAGACTGACATTTCCTGGCTCCCTCCCTTAAGGTCCCTCGAACAGCCGTATGGCTGTAACCATCGATCCTGGTTCTGCCGTATGACTGTAACCATCGACCCTGGTTCTGCCCTTCTCCAAACAGCCTGTGGCCCAGGGCTCTGGACTGTCAGTCCTCTATTCTACCCTCATCAGGCCCAGAGATGGCTACAGTTTCTAATGCTGTCAGCTCTGAGTTCTCAAGCTATGCACCATAGGTCACCTACTCTCCACACACCTTTGTAAATAGTCCCTGGAAAATTATCCCACTCTGATAAAATCATCTACTTCCAGTTGAGACTTGAGTTTTTCAATCTTACTCCTCTTCCTCTTCTGCCATATCCTTTTTCTACCTTCAGAAGCTTTCCTTCTACTAAGAGACCTACTTTTTTTCTTTCTTTCTTTTTCCTGGGTTACCTTGATGTTCTTTCTAATGATAACCAATTTAGTTTCTCCAACTTTCTTTTTAGACTCAGAAATTAGAGCCCCAAATGATAATTTTAGAAGGCAGAAGTTGTTGAACCATAGTGAAGATATTACTCTTTTGGTCTAGGTTCACCTGTAAGCTTGTGCAGTTTTTATGTGGCACAAAATCTCCAGCCAGTAAGAGCAAATGCAGGCTGAAATGCAGACTAGGTTACGCTCCACCTGCCAGATGTTGACGCCAGGCACAGGGCAACCTCTGACTCAGGAAAGCAGCGCCTGTATTTCTTCTAAATGCTTCTTCTGCTGGCTGAGCTGTGCTCACACAGCAGTTCCCTCTGTTGCCCAGGGGGGATCCTCTTTCTAAAAACCACCAAGGATATTCTATGCTCTCTGTGGTTCTATTTTGACTCTGTTACACTAGGAATGCCATTTATATTGTCCCCCAAGTACTGTATTAGAACAGAACCCTCCAAACAAATGGGAAGAATTTTTGAATCAGAATGTGTGGGTTTTAGTATAGGAAGCTAAAGAGGACATTTGTACCCTGCTTAGGTAAAAATAACCATCGTGTTTCCCTTTAGCTGGCAAAGTTTCCTTCATTTGTAATATTTCTGTATTCATCATCTATCAGATTTCTGAGGCCTATTGAATAGCAGCCAACACAATTGGGCTTCAATGAAAACATGAAATTAAGCCATAACATAAGATATTTTTAAAGCTAATTTGGCACCTCAGTTTTACCAAAGCCCTATGTGTTTCGACTTTCTCTCAGCTGAATAATGCGCCCTCATGATTTATCAGTGGATCAAAATTTAAATGCACATCACTCACACATGCACACACCTGAGTGTGCACTTACACACACACACACACACACACACACACACAGAGTCTAAACATGAACATGAAATGTCATCTTCTAAAAGTACAGGAGTTTGGATAAAAGCTGACCTCTGAATTATCTAGCAACTGAACATGTCTCATCCATACCTTCACTCTCCTTCATTCAATCAGAGCATGGTCTGTCTGACTGCTTTTGAGGATCTGGGTCTGCATGCTTTAGGGAGGAATCTAGTTTTTTCAGCACTGGGTGTGCACTGCATTGCATGGAATGATACTAGTAGAGATTTACTTCCACACAATTATACTTCCTAGAGTTGCCCTATGATAGGACTGTCTCAGCAGAGTTGAACCTTTCCCTTTGCTACTTAACCACAAGGTACTATAGAGATTTCTGGGCAATTTTATTTGGGATGATAATGTCTTGATTAAATGCATTCATATCACCTTTCCTTAAATTTAAAATATAGCACAATTTTAATTTTACTAAATATTCTCTGTGTAGACATTTAATTTCTTGAAGTTCTAAATAGTGGATCCATGCTCATTAAAATTGCACTTTAAAATCATCCTTGCTATGTCTTGATAAATTTATTATAAGAACGTTTGGTTTTGGAAAGATGGTTTTTATCTCTGCTTTATTTGAAATATTTGACTTGTAAAGTAGGTAATGAGACACTCTTTTTGAATTATACCATAATTTAAGTAATACTTTTTATGAAAGCGTGTAAATAGAGGTGGGAAGTGGGATAAGCAATTGCAAGCTAAATGCTTCTCAGACATGAGAGAGTACTATAAGGCTCCTCCTAAGCTAAAGAAATGTATTAGCCTTTATAAGCCTCTGGACTTTAAAATAAAATTATATAGTAAGCAGAAAGAAATTTTGCGCAGTTAGAGCTTTCATGATTTTCATGGATATTTATTTACAAATATATGCAAATATTCTTTATTCTATGTTTTCTACTAGTTGGCCAATTGCAAACTGATCACTTACAATTGTACTTGAGTGTTTAGTGACCAGAAAATTTACAAATGCTGCTGCCGCCAGAGAAACTGAAAGTACGAAAGCAGATTGAAGGAAACACTACAGGCAAAAATTAGCCATCATTAGTTACTCCTGTTAATATTGCAGAAAATTGAAATGCTTGCCTCACTGAGAACTGGAAAACGTTTCTGAAGTTTATTTGGAACAACCCAAAAGATGTTTATATATACATAGTTACTATCATTTTATGACACTGTGCTGTTTTATTTTGCAACCATATTTTAAAATTAAGTTGTACTCAATAGATGGAAGATATTTTTAAAAATAAAATTCTAAACTTCATTTGCATCTTATGACATATATTTAAAATCCTATATAATGACAAAAGCTTTAGGAGATAAATTCTGGTGTTTATTATGAATCCTATCTCCACTAGCTCTTCACTAATGTAATACAATTGCCATATTGATATTCTAAGCTGTCACAAAATTAGCTCACAGTTAAGATCTTTCCTCTAAACATATACTTACAAAGTCATCACTAAATCTTTAGTCAATCAGTGTTTTCTTGTCAGACTGACTAGACTTAGAATTAAAATTTAAGATTCAGTTGGAAAATATATTAATTGAACATGTACTATGCTCGGTGGCACTATGTTAGGTGTTATGAAGAATTCAGAAATAAATAAAAGGAATATTATTATCTAGCAAGGGAAACATATATGCCAATAATCAAAATATCAGGTGGAGTATTCTCAAAGTTTTAATAAGTGTAAGTGTGTGCTGACCACATTAAGGACATGATTATCTTATGTTGCTCCATGCATTTCCTTTATTTTTGTAGGTTTCATTTTTTGACGTGTAATTATTTTTTTTGTCTCCAAGTTCACTCTTTCTCCATATTTAAGAGAGAATAAGAGAGAGAGAGAGAGTGAGAGCAAGAGCGAGAGAGAAAGAGAGAGAGAGGAGAGAGAGAGAGAAAATTGTGAGATAAAACAAATATCTTTAAAAATATATATTTATATGTGTGTGTTTTGTTTTGGGGGAGACTGCATTGAGTCCCACTTTTAAGTCCTTTTATATATTGCTTTTCTTCCCTCTTGTACCACTAAGACTATATATTATTAATGCTATTTTCAGTGCTCATGCCTACAGATGACCTTACTATCACTATCTCTGTCAAGTACATTTATGTAACACCTGTTATAAAATGCTACAGGCTTCCATGCACATGTGACACCATATTGGAATGATCCAGTTCATTTGACATGATGCAAATAGGTAGAGTACATGTTGCCTAACATATTTAAGCGCCATTATATTTTGATCAAGGGAGACTTTGGGAAGATTTTGTATGGCATAATGTATAAAGATTCTTTCAGCGTGCTTATTATTAAAACCAACCAACCAAAGAGATGCCATTGAAAAGCATGCCCTTCTTGGTTAAAGATAATGCTGAGACATATGATAAAAGATGTGTAATTAAATTACAGTTTTCATAAAGCCACTGCATACATATCCACAAAAACAAGTGGGTAGGAATATTATCTTTTAGTGTATATGAATTTGTAGTTGATTCTAAATCTTTCCTGAAGATGCTTTGATTTTTAGGTTTTCTTAGATTAAAATGAACAAATGGAAGATGTTCTGTTGGCATTTTGATCTGTGCTACATTTCTTATATGTTGAGGAACCACAAAACATTTAACATCATTTACCAATATGGAAGTGAAAGAAACTTCTATCTGCCCTTGATTTTTCACTGTTAGTGTGTGGAACAGGATCTGCCACATAGAGAATAGAAAATAATTAATATTCACTAAATTCCTTTAGTTGTACAATAATAAATCCCTCTATGATGTGCAATTTCTTTGTGTTTGGCTTATTGACTTATAACTGAGTAAGACCCGATTCCTATCTTCAAAGAATCTTTATTAAACACACACACATGTTCAGACATAACTCCATCTAGCAAAGATTTTCTCCCAATTCAAGCCTAAGGTGATGGCCAGAAGAAGGAATAAATTACTTGGGAATGAAACATTAAAAACACAAAAGAACTGCAAAATAATGTCACTTTTCTTCCCTTTTAAGACTATAGCTGCAAAATCTTTTTCTTAAGAGCAACGAGAGTGCAGGAGACAGGTGAGATGACTGGAGCCTAGCAACAGGTGCAGAAAACAGAGAGAGCCCTAGCAAGGGATTGGCATTGGAAATTAGATTGACTAGATTGACGGGTGTGTGGATGCCTGTTTCGGGTCAAGCCTCTGAGGTAAGTACTTAGCACAGTATCACTTTCACATAGACACTGAAGGTAATGATCATCATTCTTAGTAAAGACCGTTTGACAAACACATGCGTCACCATAAATGTTATATGTTTCCTGAGCATAAAGCCATGGTTCTTTTACTTCTGTATAAAACAATGATTAATGTATTCCATTATGGCATAGTAAGTGTTTGCTTTGTATATGACTAGAATTTATTTCATCTTATTTTATTTATATTCTGTCTGTAATAGCATGGTTTTTACTTTTTGTTCCAAAAATTTATGAATCCAGTTTGTGATATGCACTTTTCGATTAACAATTGACAATTAAAATTTAAAAAAATCAACTGATTATAGTTTCATAAATTTTCCACCTCTATAACTCATTGCTTAAATGATAGTTTTCAGAAGCCAAAAACCTCTTTTTCTTTTCATTTGCAGGAGTCAACCCAAGTAGATGATCAATATGTATTTCTTATCTAATTATTTCCTAAAAAATGTGTTTGCCATCAAGTAATTATCAGGAAAAGGAAAGTCAACATCTACTGGAAATGCACAGCTCCACTGTAATATGACATGTTC
This sequence comes from Glis glis, assembly GCA_004027185.1. Classification (NCBI taxonomy): domain Eukaryota; kingdom Metazoa; phylum Chordata; class Mammalia; order Rodentia; family Gliridae; genus Glis; species Glis glis. Next base: position 27,094 of record PVJS01020251.1, read on the forward strand.
CCAGAGCATAGTTAGTCTTAGTTCTTTAGCCTTTAAGACTTAGCAAAAATGCAAGCATAAATATAATACACATCAAATAACAAATTGAGTAGGAAGGAACATAAATAATATTGAATTCATAAGCTGCACTGCTATAGTTGTTTATACACAGGGCTTAGGTTTGATTAGGTGGCACGGGATGATGCAAATGGCATAACAAATCTCTATTAATTGGGAAAGATTTCCCAAAGGATGCACATTCTAAATTCCTTTCTAAAGGAATTGAGTCAAACAGAATGTTAGAGAAGGGATTCCCACACTTATGATACCTTGTTTCCATAAAGGAGTAAGAAAAGATTAGGTATCTTGGAGGGGAAATGCCTTTGGGGAGTTTATTGGTAGACACTGAAGTCTATGTACAAAATGTTTGTCTACATGCCAGTGATGGATTAAGTTACAGTTTGAGAAACTGGGGGACTCATATATGATGGCAACATTATTAAGGGGAGCAATTCAAGATGAAAAACACAATGAGATGATGATAAAATGGGCAAGGGCCGTGGTAATGATCATGGTGATGGTGATAATAGTGTTTGTGTGTGTGTATGTGTATATATAGGTATGTGCATGTGTGTGCATTTATATAATGTACAATGTAACAAATGTGTAATAGATGGATAGAACTCAGTTTGTATAATTCTTTCATGTCTTTTTTTTCTGCTTTAACTATTGCAAAATCCAGTGCTGAAGGCAATTATAGGTCCTTTTGAAAAAGTAAAGAAATGTGTAATAACTATGACAAAGATTCAGAAATATGGAATAGAGAAGGGAACTGAATCCAGGTTTTCTGATTTCCAGTCCAAGGCTCTTTTGGAGAGAAAGTAGCAATACTTGATAATGAGGCAGCTGTGTGAGATGACTTTTCCAAGGTTGGTGATTCATTTATTCCTGGATAATGTGATTATCAGCTAGAGAAGGCCTTGCTGATTTTCAGGCCTCTTGATATTTCAAATTTGTCTATTTAGAAATCTGACCAGAGAAAAACAAGGGATATCTCAGTTATTCTCTGGATGAAGAAACCTTGGAAATTATCAGATTTTTAATGCAAAAGTTTAATGAAAAAGATTTTTAATGAAAAAGCAGGAAGTTGTATTTGCTCACTGCATGAGCAAATTGCTCATTGCATGAGGTTTGTTGTTTGTTAGTTTTGTTGTTTTGCTTTTTATCATTGAAAGGCTCTTGTGTGTGTGTGTGTGTGTGTGTGTGTGTGTGTGTGTGTGTGTGTGTATGTGGTACTTGAGATAGAACCCAGGAGCATTCTACCTCCAAGCTACTCCCCAGGCATATTTTATTTTTTATTTGGAAACAGGGTCTTGCTAAAATTCTGAGACTAGCTTCAAACCTGTGATCCTTCTGTCTCAACCTCTCAAGTACTAAGATTATGGGCATGTTCCACCACGCCCAGTCTGAAAGTCTCTTAAACAGTATATATGACAACCTAATTTTGTTAAGCATTAATGCCAATGAGAATTTTGAGTGAAGATTGGAGAATCAAATCTAAGCTCCTGGGTTCAAAGACAAGAATGGGAGATGTTGGCTCAGGAGAGGCAAGAAAATATCAGTGGTTTCAAAACTATACTTATATTACCATTTCAAGTAAATTGATAATGTACCCCTGAGTTGTAGTTAAATATATGGTCCCTTGAGACTGTCTATATATAGTTTCATTAGATATGAGAGAGGAGAGATTGTTGTTAGAAATAGGCTAACCCACAGTTCTCATCCAGAGCACTGTTATTATCAATAGTAGTAGTAGTAGTAGTAGTAGTAGCAGTGGGGTGATTGAACCCATGGGCATTCTATCTCTGAGTTACACCCCTAGCTCTTTTAATTTTTATTTTGAAACAGGTTCTCCCTATGTTGCTGAGGCTGGCCTCAAACCTGTGATCCTCCTCCTCAGCCTCCCATGTACTGGGATTACAGGCATGCACCATCACATTTGGTTTATTTTTAGTTTATCATTTTGTCATTAAAAAAAAACTAACTGTGCTTTTAGCTCCATCCATTGAAGAGAATGATGTCCTTACTGATTAGGACGGTGGCAGAGAGGAGATTTGTTGTTGTCGATTCCACGAGTGTCTGCTATACCAGCCTTGAAATGTTTGGTGTGGCAGAAACAGTATATGGTTTATGGACTCATTCTAATGGTATGCTGCTCCATTCCTCTTTTTCCATTGATAGTTAAACCTTTAAAGAGACATTCACAAGTACCAAATTAAAAGAAGTTGACTTGTATCCACAGTGCATAGAAACTGCTTTGGTTCCAACTACAGTCCATTCAAATGGCTAAGAATCAAGTGTAATTTGATAATTAGTAGAGGAAGAGCATATTTAGGGCTATCTCCTATTACTCAGACCTTTAGTGCAGTAAATATCATCTGCACATTCTGGCAGAGGCTGTCTGCGATGATGCCCAAATGAAAAAAAATCTCTAGTGGATGACACATTTGCTAAATAGTATGATGGCAAGAGAAGGGTTCTAGTATGAATTTACCTTCACAAGTCCAAAATAAGGCTTTGTGTGCTGAGAAATAGAGAACAAACTACTCATCATGAACTGACCAACATGTATTGTGAAAACATTTGTTGCGAATCCAGAATGTAATAGGGTGCATTGTTCATGATAAAAGCCCATTGTTCTAACTTTTTCAAGTTGTGTAGGCTTGAGGATGCTCCTGTTCATAATCACCCCCTCTGTTGTCTTCTATGAGTTTAATTCTATGCTACTCCTCTGGAACCTTGTTACTTATCGTGAAGTAATCAGTTAATAATTCATATTTATTTTCATTGGATCCTATAACCCATGTTTTGCTTGATTGTGGAAGCCATGTTCATGGTAAATAGGGAAAAAATGGGAAAACAGAACACAAGCCGAACAAAAGACAATTAAAAAATAAAATGATGTAAATGATATGAGTTTTTAAAATTCTGGAATATCTGTCTCATTGATATTGTTTAAAGATACTTCTATAATGACTCAGAGGTGCTTGGGTGTCCTTATGCACAGTCAAAGCTGTTTATTTCACACCAAAATATGAGCTACAGATGATTTTTCAAGTTGTTTTTCCCCCCAGACATTTAGCAAAACCTGGTCACAAATAAGGTTTGGAGAAGAATATTTTTCTTATTGGTGATTTAGATTGGATCTGAGGAAACACAAAGGGTAATTTATAACTTTAATTTACTAAAAGCATGTGAATTGAATATGCTAGGATTCAATAACGGTACTGTGATGCTTAACTCAGGCTGTATCTGTTTCTGTGAATGGTGATTAAAAAAGGCAAATTTGCTTACATGTTTCCTTGCTGACACCAAGGTCATTGCTTTATGGGTTTGCTTTCATTTGCTCATCCATAGTAATTTCTATTTTTGGCTACTCTTGCAAAAAATTAGATGTCCTGGATCAAAATAGATATTCTCATAGTACAATTGTAGCACCAGGCAAAAGCTACTGTCTATGGAAAAAGAAGAAGAGGAAGAGGAATATGGACGATTTCATCATAAATGTAACCAATAACGTTATGATATTTAGCATGGAGGAAATATTCTACACACTGCTCTTTGTTGCCACATAAAAATGCCTCTGTAAGTGGTTGTTTCCTGACATGAGGTCTTTATAAAAGACATAATTTATTGCTCTACCTGTAACCAAAATAATGACTAAATCATTAAAGAAAAAGTCTAGTAGCTCCTTCAAGTAAATCTTCCCCAACTTGCTATAGTGCTAATCGTAAGCATGTTATACTGTAAGTTAGCCTGAAGCTAAGTTAAGCAGGCAGATTAGGACTGTAATATAGTATCAGGACTCATAAATCAAGCGTGCTTGCAGATTTCCTTTCACTTACTGCTCCTTCTTACAGTTCAGACAAGTCATAATTACACATCAGTAGGCATTGTGAACAGAGGAATGAGCTACAACATAACGCACAATAAACCCTGTCATATAAAAGCAAACTGGATAAAATAACAGAAGCAATACTCCATTTTACAACATCACACTAAAGAATTACACCGTGCCATTGTGTATTATTCTGATCAATCATGAATCCATCCACAATTGACAGCTCAGTGGGCAAAAATTTACCATTGAAGAATAGTTTCCAGTTTTATTATTTTCTTGTTTGATTATACACATTAAGCACAAGACTGTGTGTGATTCTGAAAAGCCACAGGTACATAATATAACACTGCCCTGCACACATTGCAATTAAATAAATTCTGCTAATGCTCTTTTAAAGCTCTCTTTTATTAGACATGCTTAAAATAATTCATACCGGATGAACTGTAAGTGGTTCTTTATTCATGTTTTATTAGTATTATAATTTTGAGTAATTATTCAGGTATTCTTGTTACCTTAGACCAAAGAGATGTTGACTCTGAAGTCTTTTCTGTTATTTTCAGGCTTAGATGATATTACCACTAAGCTCAAAGGACCCTCCTTCATCAGTAGGTTTGAGCCGAACATTGAATATGGGATTTAATGAAACATGAGCAAATATTGGTTGTTTCAATTCTAATAAAACATTTAAAAGAACTAATAAATGTTAGGTAATTGTTGAATGCTAATCTGAAATTGCTACTACTGGTTTTATTTTATAGTTGGAACTCAGCAGGTGTCGGGGGGTATACTTTTCACAGTATTGTTTTGAGAGACATGGAGGTGTTTTACCTACTTAGCATTCATAAATATTTAACTATGGCCAATATACTAATGATATCAGAAATATAGAGAAAATAATTTTAGAGCCAGAGAATAAATCATAAGCTTCATTGGAATTTTCTTACAGATGTGGCTGGGTTCACATTTTAACTGTTATTTATGTGTGTATAAAAGAGAACTTACTGTAAAAGAAGAGCCAATATTACTAATTTTCATTATTGGGTGTTTTGATTTTTCTCTCCCATGGGATACTGTTTTGTGGATATTAAAATTTAGAGAGAAATGAGGGCATAGATGATCGGGGAAAGTTGGGAAGGGCTAAATGGAATGAATGTGATTCAGGCATATTTTTTGCAAACATCAGCAACCCTGGAAGCAGAAGGGCGGAGTTGAAGCTGGAGTTGACCTGGACACCACCAGGTCCTCAAGGGTCAGGGCCATGTTTCTGACGTCTGTCCAGACAACTTAATACTCTGTTTGGGGTATGGTTTTCAATTAATCCAGAAAAAAATCCCCAGTGCCCCTTAGCTCCCAGAAGATTCTGTGCTAACCTTTAACACAGTTAACATGTTCTGGCAATTGTCTGTTCACTGCTATTCTTGCCTGTCTTAAGGTTAAGATTTGTGCCTCATTTAACATTCTATACCCATGACTAAAGAATAGAGTTAGCTGGCAAAGGCTCAAATATTTGTTGTTTAGACTTGCCTCAATAAAGATGATATTAATACGTATTGATGGTATTCCATATTAATATATATAAGCTTTATAGATTACATCTCAATCTTCAGAAATATATATATACATATACATTACTTTTATTCTTTTAATTTCTTATATGTGAAAATTGATTAAGATGATACAACTAGTTAATAGAGGACCCAGGATCTGAACCCAGGCAGTCCAAGTCGAGAGGCCTTGCTGGCAACTATGCCCCACTGGAGGCTAAGATCTTGGGTCAGCTCCTTAATCTTTTGCAACTCTAGTAATTTGTGTGTGTGTGTGTGTGTG
>PVJS01020252.1:0-32803 GCA_004027185.1 Glis glis
GAAGGAGGATGGGAGGGGAGGGGGGAAGAGGAGAGGGGGAGGAGAGGAGAGGAGAGTCGTCAAAATCCACACACTTGGGGCTGGGAGTGTGGCTCAGTGTCAGAGCACTTGCTTAGCATGCCTGAGACCTTGGGTTCCATCCCAGCACCACAAATTCTCTGCTCTGTGGTTTGATAGAAGAATTCTTCCTCCTTTGCTATGTTTTTCAGATTTTCTATACTAAGCATGTTTCTCTCAAAAAGAAAGTAATCCATTTTATACATGTTCACAATGCTATTCCACAATTAAAAAGTCAATCATTGGGCACATTTTTTGTGCTTTCACAATGCTACTGTCCTCGAAGGTGTCTATTACAGTCAGGCTGGGGAGCACATGCTTCTAGAAGGATGGCCTTGGCATTTCCGGGCCTGGAGAGCAGGTTCTGCTGGGCCTGAGGCGGTGCTGGGAGCAGAGGACAGAAGGCCATTGGGAAGCCAGCCCCGCCCACTGCGGGTTTGCAGGGGGTTCACCCTGGTGACTCAGCACATTCCAATTCTCCAGTGCAGACTGGCCTCCTCCCTCAGCCCTGCTGGCTTCCTGCAAAGCCCAGCTGCTGTCTGGAGCGGAGAGACCCGGTTTCACAACAGAAAGCCCTGGCTGCTGACACTGAGCCATTAAAGGTGATTTTCCTTTTCAGAAAAAGGAATTCTTTTATCAGACACTTAGGGTTGTCAGAAACTCTTTGGACAGATTTTCCTACTTTTTTTTGGTGTGTGTGTGTGATTCTGGGGATTGAAACCAGGGACGTTCTACCTAACTACACCCCCAGCCCTCTCTACTTTTTATTTTGAAACAGGGTCTCGCTAGGTTGCTGAGTCTCTCTACATTGCTGAGGCTGGTCTTGAACCTGTGATCCTCCTGTCTCAGCCTCCCATGTACTGGGATTACAGGCCTGGCCACTAAGCCCCACTCTATTCTTCTTTTTAAATGCAAATGTGGGAAGTGTTAGGGGAGGGAAAAAATCTTTTCCTTCTAACTACTTGTCTTAGGTTCATTGGCTGCAAATTAGACAGTCAGAGACAGATTAACAAGAGGAAAACATCTGGGTTTATTTAGTGTAAGTTTTACATGACATAGGAGCCTTCCTAAGGAAATAAACACCTGCAGGAACATTGAACTTGGGTGTTTTTGACTAAGTTTAATGGAGAGTGAAAGTTCTGGATGAAATGTAATAGGATAGCCAGGTGTAGTGGTACACACCTTTAATTCCAGTACTTGGGAGGCTAAGACAGGAGGATCGCAGGTTCGCATCCAGCCTCAACAACTTAGTGAGACCCTGTAAAAAAAATAAAAAATAGGGCTGGGGGTGTGGTTCAGAGGTAGCATGCCCCTGGGTTCAATCCCCAGGACCCCCCCCCACACACACACACAAAGAACTATAATAGGACAAAGCAAGGTTGAATCACTCATACTGCCCAGCATGCCTCTGTCTTCAGGGATGCGGGTGCAGGTGTGTAGGAAGAGCCTCTTGCACCGAACATCTTCTGACCTGCTTTAGGAGAAGGGGAGAGAGTTTCCTGCTCTTTCAGTTTTCTCAAATTCCATCAGCTTATGATATTCAATGTGCCAATGTGCTGGATTCCAGGGTGGCATGTTCTGAACCCCATTAGAGGGCATCGGGCCCTTGGGCCTCGCGAGGGAGGAGGCCGGAAAGTGTCTCTAGTGCGGTCTCCTTTCCTTGTTGGTCTGAGAGCTGGCTCCCAGGGCACAGCTGACAGGGCTGTTCTCACTATGGTCAGCTCATTCGTCCAGTCCTCACAGCAACACCTCTGAGAAGGGGTGAAGAAACTGAGGGCCAGCTGGACTCACCTGTAATCCCAGGCCTTGGGAGGCTGACACAGGAGGATGGCAAGTTCAAGGCCAAGCTCAGCCACTTATTGAGACCCTCAGCAACTTTGGGAGACCCTGTTTAAAAAAAAAAAAAAGCTTGGAAGTAGAATGCCCTGGGTTCAATCCCTAGTACTACTCACAGAAAGAAAGGAAGAAAGAAAAAAAAAAAAAGGAAGGAAGGAACCGAGGGCTAGGGCGTGTGACGTGCCTAAGGCCACTCTACGTGGGTAGCAAAGCCAGGTCAGGAAGAGGGACTTTCTGGGATGCCTGCTGAGAACCACTGCACATCTTACTGCCATATGGCTGGCCTGAGCAAAAGGAACTGCATTTTGTGAAGGCTTTTCCCTTACTGAAAAGTCCCCCTACTCGCTAACTGAAACTCCCCCATATCTCGCTTGGCACAGACTGCAAGGGGCCTTTAGATAACTCCTTTCCTATCGTCTTTGAATGCACACTGAGATTATCATCTTGGACCAGGACCAGCCTAGTTTGAATACACGGTATTTGTCTGGGTGGGATTCGTCAAGCAGGCCTTCCAAGGGACCTGGTGGAATCTTCAAGGTGCGGTCGGTCTTTGATGTCCTCTCCACCCAGTAATTGTTAATCCCTCCTTCCTCCAAGCTTGTCACATGTCTGCCCCACTGACCTTCTTTATTGTAACTCGTGACAATTGTTAGTTTCTGTGTTTGGTTAACCTTTATGATGTTTTGTCTAAAGTTTCTATAAAAGCAAGGTGCTGGCTACAGATGGACGGGAGAATTTGTCATCTCTAGCTCCTCCCCGACCCCCCAGATTATTAAATATAATTATCTGGCGAATTATTATATCAGGCTTCATGTCATTATCATGCAAGAAAGACTAGTGTCAGGGAGCTGCCTTAGAGCAGTGACCGTCCGTGGTAGGAACCACGGAACAATCTTTAGGAAGCTGCAGGGAGCAGCGACTTCCGTGGCAGGAACCACGGAACAATTATTAGGGAGCTGCACGAAGCAGCGCCCTCCGTGGCGGGACTATGGAGCAAGTAGCATCCGCCAGAGCAACCCCAATACTTTCCTCCTCAGGGACCGCCCCCCACCCCGGCTTTCCCGCCTTAGGATCTACAGGCTAGAATTTGAACTTTCCTCCTGATTAACCTATATAGCCCCTCAGACTGTAAGCAGACACAGGCTCCATCCTTTCCTGGAGACCCCCCCCCACACACAGGTTTTACCTCAGTAAAGCCTGTTGTGCCCTAGAGCGGCTCCCTCACTCTCCCTTCTCTCCCCCTGACCCCCCACTTCCCTCCCACCCTGGTGCTCATGGAGGGTCATTCCAAACGTTGCTCACTCTGTGTGTGGAAATCTCCCAAAGGAATTATAATGAGATACCTTCACAGGCATTGTGCTAATTATATTTATTTTTTTTTTCAGTACTGGGGATTGAACCCAGGGGCGTTCTACCTCCGCGCTACGCCCCCGGCCCTATTTTTTTATACTTTATTTTGAAACCAGGTCTCACGAAGTTGTGGAGGGCCTCACTAAGGAAAGAGAGAGAGAGAGAGAGAGAGGGGGAGAGAGAGAGAGAGAGAGAGCGAGAGAGCTGAGGCTGGCCGCGAACCTGGATCCTCCGGTCTCTGCCTCCCAAAGTACTGGGATTACAAGCGTGCGCCACCACGCCCGGCACATTGTGCTAATTATAAAATACAGTTTACACCTGTAATTTTGAGATGGGAATGAGTGATACTGTCAGATACCATCCCCTGTGGAAAGCACATCCGTGTGACCCAAGAACACAGTAACACAGCAACAGGTGCTGGCGGCCAAAGGGAACCCGGAGATAAATATGTCCCTTGCCCGGGAGTTTAGTGACTAAACATCCCAATGGCATTGCACATAAAGACAAAGAGGGGGCCAACCCATTGCATTCTGACCCTCTGCTGCAAACAATGAAGCTGGAATGGCGAAAGTTTAAAGCCGAGGGTATCTTGCAGCCAAGTCATTCAGTACAGCATGGGTCTCGAATTTTCTAGACAATATATTTTTTATTGACTTTTTTTGGCACTAGGGATTGAACCCAGGGGCATTCTACCTCTGAGGCTATACCCTCAGATCTTTTTTTTTTTTTTTTGCGGTACCGGGGATTAAACACAGGGGCGTTCTACCTCTGCGCTACACTTCCGGCCCTATTTTTTATACTTTATTTTGAAACCGGGTCTCACGAAGTTGCAGAGGGCCTCACTAAGGAGAGAGAGAGAGAGAGAGGAAGAGAGAGAGCGAGAGAGCTGAGGCTGGCCGTGAACCCTGATCCTCCGGTCTCTGCCTCCCAAAGTACTGGGATTACAAGCGTGCGCCACCACGCCCAGCTCCTCAGATCTTTTTTTATTTGTTGTTTTGAAACAGGGTTTCACTAGGTTGCTGAGAGTCTCACTCTATTGCTGAGGCTGGCCTCCAACTTTTGATCCTCTGTCTCAGCCTCCTGAGTACTGGGATTACAGGCGCATACCCCCATGCCCGGCTTTATTATCTTTTTAAATAGAAATAGTACATTCGTTTTTTAAGTTTGGTTCTAATATTTTAAGCTATTAAAGGATGATACCATATCCAAGGTTAAGTGTAGATATGAAGATGTTAATCCAAGCAGAGATTTGCAAGGAATCCTGACTCGGCCAAAGGGTCTAGGATATGCTACGGTGGCATAGAAATTAGTCTGAGCAGAAGGTGTTTGAGGTCCTGAAATGTCCTGTCTGCCTACATGCAGAGCCTCCCAAGAGAACTCAGAACTCAGTTGTCATAATGCTTGTTCCAGGAGCGACCCGGGACGTCTGACTCAGGACTCCAGGCTCAGCACCCAGCCTAAACGACCACACCTCCTCTCCTGGAGTGACTTCTGCTAAGTCCCGGCCCCACCCACCCACCCCTCTCCACCCACTCAGCACAGCCCTTCAGACCTTCGGAGGGAGTAGAAACTTGGCATTTTACATTTATGCCAATAACTGGATGGTAAGACTAAAGCTAAACCTAAAAGCAGTCTGGTCGGTATTAAGAGATTTACCACAGCCTCTCTCGTTTCTTGATTTCCTTTCTGTGGGGTTTCACATGAGTGAGTCTAGTCTCTGAATGTGATGGTATAGCAGCTTCAGACAAATCAAACCTGAGTCTTGGGGCACTCGTTGTGTGGAGAATATGTGCGAGAAGAGAGTGTTTTAGTTGTCCTGTAAATGTTTTTTTTTAATCTCACTAATAATGTTTGCACAGTTGGTAATCATGGCCTCCTTGGGTGTGGCTGAGTGTCCGGGCCCTTAAAGCCAGCTGGAAGGGCTTCATCTTATCACTTCTGAGTGGACTCTGAAGTCCAGTTCTAGAGATTTGTAGACACCTCCCCCCTTTTCTTTTGCAGTGCTATGGATAGAACCCAGGGCCTTCCTCGCACAAGCTAGGCAAACACTCTGCCACTGAGCTCATGACTCCAGGCTAAACACCGGCCCGTTTAGTTGTTGTGTGTGTGTGTGTGTGTGTGTGTGTGTGTGTGTGTGTGTGTTATTGGAGATTGAACCCACAGGCATTATACCTCGGAGCTACACTCCCAGCCCTGTTTTGTTTTTTTATTTTTAAACAGGGTCTCACTAAGTTGCAGAGGGCTTTGCTAAGTTGCTGAGGCTGGCCCCAAACCTGCCATCCTCCTGTCTCAGCCTCCCAAGTACTGGGATTACAGGAGTGTGCCACCACACCTGGCTTAGGTCTTTTTAAAAAAATTATTTATTTTATTATATTATTGTCTTATTTAGCTAGGGAAAATCACATAAGGAAAATCTATCTCATTCAGTGGATAATTTTTTCCTCTCATTCTAATCCTTATAATTGCATACAAGGAATATAAGCTAAGAGTCTATTCCTTAAGAGTCTAAGGCACCAGCCTTGTTATCTCCCTGTCTCTCTCTCTCTTATTTGTATTAATAAAAGAAGACTAAAAAAGCCATTTTCTGGAAAGCTAAATAAATGAAATCATACAGCTAGAAAATTGTATGTGCTGCTAATGACTATCAATGAGTTGGCAGATAAATGACTTGACAACACAGATACAGATACATTCCTAAAAGTAAAGACCATGGGATGGAAAGGAAGGATAGACATTAACTCTACTTTTTCTAAGCAGGGAACCTATAAATAAGCTAATTGGGCTGTCGCTTGATTTGTACGACAGATATGTAAGTACTTAGAGAGAGCGCTGTTTGTTTCAGCTGTTCTCATCAGTATGATTAATGACTACTTAAAAGGCTTGATTCCATTTGTATGCCAGCTGTTCTTGTGTAAAACAAACCAGGACTTTCTCAGGAGAATCAGAGTCTGACTGTCTGCAGGGTTGGGGAGCTGCTACCTCTGAGCTGTGCTTGAGTTTGAATCTGAAGTGTCCCCAAAGTCCCATGTGTTAAGAAGGCCTGGCCACTGGCCTGTGGTGCTGTTGGGAGGTGGTGGGGCTTGTAGGACGTGGGGCCTAGGGGAAGGAAGCTGGGCCACTGGGGGCGCGCCCTTGAAGGGGATATTGGGACCCCAGCCCCTCCTGCATTTCCTTCTGCCTCCTGGCCACCGTAAAGTGAGCAGCTCTGCTCCACCACATGCTCTCCGCCGTGATGTTCTGCCGCGCCACAGGCCCAGAGCAGCAGAGCCAGCCCAACGGACTGAAACCTCTGATACCATGAGCCCAAATAAACTTCTCTTCCTTAGAAGTTGATGATATCAGACATTTTGTTACAGCGACAGAAGGCTGACTAACACAAACTGGAAGAGAAATTGATGACTCTTAGCACATGGTTTTGAGGTCAGACCCAGACACTCAGGCAGATGCTTACCCGGGACTTGGAAGAACAGAACAGGGCCCACGCCTTTCCAGGTTCTGGTTGGTAGAAAGACCCCAGTCAATGTAGAGCCTTATGCATTGTTGGCAAGTTAACCAGAACCTAAGTCACCGAAACTTCACAGTACTCTACAGGCAAGAGTGCAAGGCGCGTCGTTCAACCAAGACCAGCTGTGTCCTCTGAGCAGCAATCAGAAAAACATAGGAAATAACGTTGGACCTATTTTTTCATTTTTCTTTTTTTGTTTTTGGAGCTAAAGATTAAACCCAGGGCCTCATGTATGCTAAGCACATGCTCTACCACAGAATTATACCCCAGCTTGCAATATCCTTTCTTTCTTTTCTTTCTTCTTTTTTTTTTTTTTTTTTTTTGGTACTGGGGTTTGAACCCAGGGGCATTCTACCTCTGAGTTACACCCTCAGCCTTTTTTATTTTATGTTTTGAAACAGGGTCTTGCTAAATTGCTAAGGATCTCACTAAGTTGCTGAGGCTGGCCTTGAACCTGCGATCTTCCTGTCTCAGCCTCCTAAGTACTGGGATTATAGGTGTGCCTGGCCCTTCAATACCTTTTCCTTCCTTCCTTCCTTCCTTCCTTCCTTCCGTCCGTCCGTCCTTCCTTCCTTCCTTCCTTCCTCCCTTCCCTTCCCTTCCCTTCCCTTCTCATGTGGTACTGGGGATTGAATCCAGGGACATCCTACCTCTGAGCTACACCCCAGCCCTATTTTATTTTTTATTTTGAAACAAGGTATCACTGAGTTGCTGAGGGCCTTGATAAATTGCTGAGGTTAGCCTCGAACCTGTGATCCTCTTGTCTCAGCTTCCCAAATACTGGGATTACAGATGTGCGCCACTACACCAGGCTTTCTCAGTATTCTTTCTTAATGAAGTAGCCACACACAGGTTCTGCAAGTTTACCTGTGGTTAGGTAAAGTTTATGAAGAAATGAACACCTACATAATGGGGGATAATTTCAGACGTAAGCTCCCATGACAGTAGAAAGTTCTACATTTTCATATCCTTTTGTAGAAGTTCAAAAGGTAACTGTGCAATCATTGTACCCTCTACACTGAATGACAGAAGGAAATTGGTAACTTATCAGCAATGTAAGTGGTTTTATTTAGTATCCAGCAACTTTAATTAGTTTCAGTATCCAATAAAAATGAAACTAAATAAAATCCCATTTCAAGCTTGCGTGGTGACACAGGCCCATAATCTCAGTACTCGGGAGGCTGAAATAGGAGGATTGCGAGATTGAGGCCAGCCTTAGCAATTTAGTGAGATGCTGTTTCAAAAAAAATCCCATTTTAGTCTTTAAGATCAGTTAGTTTAAGGCATAAAGACAGTCAACAAGTATTGTTCAAGTGTCCCTGTGCTTGTAATTAACAGTAAGATGTATACCAGACCTGAAGCAGTGTCCCATCTCACTGGGGCGATCAAAGCATGATAGTTAATAGTTGCCAAATGTTACTATTGCTATTTGAGAAAAAGAAAAATGGAGGAGGGCAAGTTTAAATACGCAAAGGGCGATTGCCCGTACATAGCCAGGTCATAAAAACTCGTCATCCTGTTTCCCCAAAACACTAACCCTAAACATAAACAAAACACAAAGCATAAGTGTTTTGGGCTGGGGGTATAGCTCAGTGATAGTGTCTTTGCCTAGTATGCCTGAAACCCTTCAATCCCTAGCAACACACACACACACACACACACACACACAAATAAAACAAATGGTTTGTTCTTATCATCATTGTTAAAAGTTATTTAGTGAAACTCACTAAGGTGCAGTAAGGACCATCAGAAGAGAGGCGGGACCACTGCGACAGGTCTTGCAGCGGAAGGGCGGTTGGGCCCAACTCTTGGGCCAGCTCTTGGGCCAGCGGGGATTTGTACCCAAGGAGTGGTGAGGATCAGTGGATGGAAAGTTACTAAGTGGAAACGTCAGGGGTGAGGGGAACTCTGGCTAAACTGAATCAACAGAAGTTTTGCTGAAGACAGATGGGATGGTCAGACATCACCTGGGGGCTGGTGGAGGATGAGGGGCTGGATCAGATGTGGAGGACGGGTGCTCTTGCCCGGGGAGCACAGCAGAGCTCTTTGCTAAAACGGGATTTTACAAGGAAGTGCACAGATGGTCCCAGGAGAAGTTTCAGAAGCCTGACTAAAATTTGGCTAAACAAAGAATTTCTGTTATCTTGATTCAATGAAATTAAACCAATCAGCTACAGGCTAATCAGCTTAAGACAGCTGCTTGCCTTAAAAAAGAATATACGACAGCAGATCATGAAAATGATAAAAATACTTCATCCTTTATGCTATAAACTGTGCTGGGACTGCTGTAAAATTGAGGCTGTGAGGCTGCCCAGTTTGCAAACTGTTCTTTTTTTATGCACGCTAAATTCTTAAAATTCTAACTTGATCTGATTTTATTTGGGGCACTATGTTTAGCACTATTATATTTACTCCCAAGAGCAACTTGGAGAAGAGGCGGCTATTGTTACATTCCCATTTTAGAGATGAGGAAACAATTGCTAAAGGCCCCACAGCGAAGAATTGAGAAGGGAATCAAATCCGAGTCTCTGACTCTAAGGACCTTGCATTCATATCATGCGCTTCCTCAATGCGCATGTATATCATGTTGATGTAAATGAGCATTAAGAAAATAGTGGTGCAGGCAGTAAGCAGGTGGAAAAATGCCAAAGTGAGCGCCAACCACATTGTTACAGGAGGTCACCGGTGGAGCAAGAGGCGTGGGGAGCTCAGCAAAGAGGGCCAGGCTTGATCTGAAATTGGACATGAATCTGTCAATAAAAGATTAGCAGGAGCCGGGTGTGGTGGCACACACTTGTAATTCCAGTACTTGGGAGGCTGAGGAAGATCGAAGGTTTGCGGCCAGCCTCAGCTACTTAGTAAGGCCCTCTGCAACTTAGTGAGACCCTGTTTCAAAATAAAGAATAAAAGTAGGGCTGGGGATATAGCTTGGAGGTAGAAGCCCCTGGGTTCAATCCCCAGTACCGCAAAAAAAAAAAAAAAAAAAAAAAAGAAAGAAAAAACCTTGCTACTTCCTACTTCCTAGCTGAGTGATCTTGGGTAAATTCCTTTAACTTTTCTGTGACTCAGTCTTCTCTCTTATTAACTGTGGATTATATCACAGGTTTCCTGGAGGAGGTAACTGCATACAATAGCCTCTAGCACACAGTGAACAATGTGTAAATATTTGGTGTGGTTATTTATTGTCATTTTCCAGAAGAGTAAAATGATGGACAGAGAGATTAAGTAAATTTTTCAAGGTAACACAGCTAGAAAAAAACCTTAATCTTAGCTCTGATTCCAACTTATTTCTACTGTTATTATATTGTCTTTCAATAATAAAGGCTTATTGAATTTTTATTTTTATTTTTTGTGGTACTGGGGATTGAACCCAGAGGTGTTCTACCTCTGAGATATACCCCCAACCCTTTTCATTTTCTTTTTTTTGCGGTACCCGGGATTGAACCCAGGGGCATTCTACCTCTGAGCTACACCCCCAGCCCTATTTTTTATTCTTTATTTTGAAACAGGGTCTCACTAAGTTGCGGAGGGCCTCACTAAGTAGCTGAGGCTGGCCGCAAACCCGGATCCTCCGGTCTCAGCCTCCCAAGTACTGGGATTACAAGCGTGCACCACCACGCCCGGCCTCCTTTTCATTTTTTATTTTGAAACAGGGTTGTCTTAAGTTGCTGAGGCTGGCCTTGAACCTGTGATCCTCCTGTCTCAGCCTCCCAAGTACTGGGATTACAGGTGTGCACCACCACGCCTGGCTTGAATTTATAACTAAAATCACTATAGTAAAATTTTTTAACCCTCTCCAGCAATGCTTTTTTAAAAAAATTGTGCTGGGTGTGGTGGTACATGCCTGTAATACCAGTACTTGGGAGGCTGAGACAGAAGGATCGCAGATGCAAAGCCAGTCTCAGCCTCCTTAAGTGGAGGCTCTCAGCAACTTATCAAGACCCTGTTTCAAAATAAAAAATAACAAGGGCTGGGGGTGTAGCTCAGAGGTAGAACACCCCTGGGTTCAATCCCCAGCACCCCCCCACCCCAAATTGTGATTTATAGGTTATTTATTGACAGACTCTGTGGTGTGAGTTCCATAGAAGCTTTATTTGAATTTGCCTTATTAATGTGATCACAACTGACACTTCGAATATTGTCCCTGAGAGTGAAGTCCACATTTATTATTAAACTAATTACATTTATGGTTTTAAAATGCAAAACCCAAGCAAAGCTTTTACTAGTAATCTATAACATTCTCAAGTGATTTTTAAATAGACTAGAACTTGTAAATACTAAACCCTAAATAAGTGATTTGACATTATTATACTGCTCTAAGACTATACCAAGAACCACAGTGATCTTTCCAGATTGTCTTTAGTCAGTTTTCAAGTTTTGAGTTTAGAAACACAGTATGTGGACTAGAGACTTTCTCTGAACAGTTCTAGAATGCACTGTTTCCTGAAGCCCCTACCTCTGACCTTCAGATTTCTATCTTTGGCAGAGGAGCACTGTTGTTTTAGTCAGCTTTCTTGCTGTGAGGAGGAAAGGTTTATTTGGCTCACTGTTTGAGAGGTTCAGACCATGGTCAGCAGCTTCAAGGTAGAAACTGCGACGGACCAGCTCAGCCGGAGAGCATTGAGACCGACGGGACAGGGATCTCGGAAGGTGGGCAAGGAGTTGGCGATGAGTGACAAACAGACACAACTCAAGGAGGTTGCATCTGAGTGGAACGAGGAAGTAACCGCTGAGCTAATGCCGGACGCAGGTGGCGCCCAACGTGGGGCACGAACCCACGACCCTGAGATTAAGGGTCTCAATGCTCTCCGGCTGAGCTGGTCCGTCGCAAGAAACATCATGACAGCAAGTGTGCAGAGGAGAGCTGCTCGGCTCATGACTGTGGGGAAGGAGAGAGACAGACCAGGGACAGACATAGTCCCCCAGGGACCACCTCCTCCAGCCACACCCCACCTGCCTATAGTTACCCCCAGTAAGTCCATCCACATCATTCATCCATCAGTGGGTTAATCCACTGGCGAGGTTATAATTCAACAATTTCCCCTCGGAGCGCTTCTGCGTTGCCAGCATGTGAGCTTCCCTGGGGGACGCCCCACATCCAGACACAGTTCTTACAGTGGCACCCTGCTGAGAAACAACTGACTGTAAGAGCTCTGTCCCAATTTAAAAATAGGTCAGTATCCATTTGCTTTTACATATTATTTTGGGCTTCTAGAAAAGCATTTTTCTAGAAGCAAGGAAATAAATACATTGACATCTGACGTGTACTTACTAAAGGCCCTGTGCAAGCTTGGACCCTCATTTCCAGTGTCCCCACAGAGGCCGAAAGCTTGTGTGAAGGAATCTATTTAACTGTCCATTTCTCCACTTAATAGCTATTTCTAAAGTTAGATATGAATTTTAATGGAATGTTTGGAACCCTAGAAGTGAAAATGTAGTTTGTGATTCTGACAGAAGAACTATGAGTTACTGTATAGAAATTGTTTCAAAACCTTACAACCACAGTATTTGCCAGGGTTTCTGATTTTTAAGCCAGCCAAGATTTGGATGCAAATCTCTGTGGTTTCATACATTACTTCCATGTTGTCTAGGTCTAGTTTTCACCAAATTATGTTATTCCCGGCCACAGCACACAATTCCTGGAGGAGATCCTTAGAACTTTCTCCTCCTACTACAGTGACCAGGACGGTCCTATATTCTAGGTAATGCAGCTACAAAATGGAGCAGCTTTGTCTTAGGCTGTTTTATGTTGCTATAATGAAATACCTGATGAAAAGAGGTTTATTTGGCTTGTGATTCTGGTAAGTAGAAAGGCTAAACAGCATGGTGCCTGCATCTGGAGAGGGCAACCAGACTGTGTTACAACATGACAATGGTATCACATGGCAGGAAAGAAAGAGACAGAGGGAGCAGCCATGGAGTGAGTGAGGAAGCAAGAGAGCAGGAAGGGGCCAGGCCTGCTCTTTTATAACAAACTGCTCTCCAGAAACAAATTCACTCCTGAGAGACAGAAACCACTCCACTAGACCAGCGCCTGCGCAAGGCGGTAATGAACCAATGGACTCCCACTAGGCCCCACCTTGTAAAGGTACCACCACCTCTCAGTACCACTGCACCGGGGACCAAGCCTCCAGCCCGTGAATCTCCAGAAGAAAAGCCATATCCAATCCACAGCGACTGTCAGCCTGGGCCCTTGAATGACTGCATGGAGAGGAGCCTTTCTGCTGATTTGTGTTTGATGTGTAGTGTGATATAAAACTTAATTTAAGCCATTGAGGCCCAGGGATTGTTTGTTACCACTATAGAAATGTACAGTTGTCTTTTGTCTATTTTCCAGTTGGACTGTCTTTTTCTTAGTAAATTCTAGAAGATCTTTGCCTATTAAGGATATTAACATTTTGTCTGTTCCATATGCTGCAATTTTTTCTCTCTGTCTGGAATTTTGATTACAGTGTATTTTGTTGTCAAGAATTTAAAGATTTTCGTCACTGAACTTGTCACACATGTTCTTTCATGGCTTCTAGCTTCTCTTACATACAGGGAGAATCTTTCCTTGCTAAGATTATAATTCTCCCCATGCCATTTACTGAATAGGATATCATTTTTCCCACTGGGCAAAAACACTACTTTTTACAATGCTAAATCCCAGCTCTATCATCTATCTGTGTCTGGAGTCTTAATTTTTCTATATTTATGACTGTACCATCCTAATTTACTTTTTATTGCTTTTTAATACATGTTCCAACATGTGATAGAGCCAATTCCTCTACATTATTCTATTTCAAAAGACTCTTGGTATTCATGCATATTTATTCTTCTAGATATATTTTTCTGTCAAGTCTAGAAAATAAATGTATTGGGGTCCTAATGGAAATTATACTAATTATATATATTAATATGGGGAGTACTATGGTGGCACGCACCTGTAATTTCAGCTACTCAGGAGGCTGAGGCAGGAGGATGGCAAGTTTGAGGTCAACCTGGGCAACTTAGCGAGACCCTGTCTCAAAGTAAAATACAAAGAGCTGGGGATGTAGCTCAGTGGTAGAGCGCTTGCCTAACATGCATGAGGTCCTGGGTTCAATCCTAAGTATCCCCCGCATGTGTGTATGTGTGTGTGTGGGGGGGCTTAAATCTTTGTACTTCTGAGTTTCCCATCAAAGAATGTGCTGTGTGTCTCTGTTTATCCAGATCTCATTAACATTTTATAATTTTCCCTGCATATTTCTTGTTAAATTTACTCCTAGTCATTTTATGACCTTTGCTGTTATTGCAAACATATTTTCTTTTTTATAATTGGCTGATTATTAAGTTTTATGGCTCTACATTTAACTGGTAAAACAGAATATATAAACTTCAAAGACCTGTCAGAGAATACAATTTAGTTTATTCCTGTCCAATAATTATCCAGAACCTACCTGAGAGAGACATTATGTAGAACTGTCTCGAAGATTCAACAAACAAACACAAAGTGTCTTTGGCATGCACCAGATTTTAAAAAGTGGCGTCTGCCTGGCCTTGTCACAGTGGCTCTGCACTGGATTCTTCCCTAATTCCACCCTGATGTTAGGTCATCGGCCTATGAAATTCTTTTCAGAGCTTACTAGGCACTTGGTTTATTCCTCCCTTACAATTCACTGTCTCTATGATGCTCCCAAGAGAAAACGCCTGTCTTTGTTCCTTCAGAGAAACCGCCCTGTGCTTTCTCTCGCGGCCCTGCGTGCATCTCCTCGGCCAGCATCTCCCTCCGTCCCAGCTGCTAGGGAGACAGTCATGTTTCCATTCATCATCATTGTCATGGAAACCTTTTCAATTCTAAACTTATTTTTGGCCTTGAACTTTCTTTCCTTACACATGCCTGTCATTCATTTATTTTTACTTTGTTATGCCTTATGTATATTTGTATCTTTCCTCTTTAAGTGTTTTCTTGATCAAAACAGACTTAAAAATGCTGAAATAGGTTTGTGTCCTATAATCCAGGCTCTAATTTCATGAAATTGCTTTATAATTACCACACCACTTGAAATAAAGAAGTTCATTCTGAAATAAAGAATTATGTTCTTTGAAATTATAGATTGGTTCATAAAAAAGCAATCTTAGCCCTAATTTCTAAAATCAAACTCACTTTGAAATACCTTCTAAGAAAATGATTATACGGGTAAATTTTGGACTTAAATCCTGGCTAGGAAATACATACTTCATTCCATTACTCCTTTTCATTTGTCTTCCTGTTTGAAATGTGTTTCCTTCCTATTGTGTGCTCAATCCTGAAAATATAATCCCTCAGCAAAGATTTTCTGTATTTCTATATTTCAAAGCCCCCATCACAATTTTTAAGTTATTTTAACTTAAAACTATATTTTGGTGGCCCAGCATTAAAATGTGTAAGAGAAAATCAGAATTGTTTTTAACTGAAAGTCTCTTTCTTTCTTTTGTTTTTATCAGTACATATGAACTATACAAAATAATGTGGTTTCCTTGTGACAATTTCATACACACAAATGCACATCACATCCACCCTCCCTCTTCCCTCTTCCCTGCCCTCCCCTCCCCCACCCTTCCCCAGGAGTTCTCTCTCTACTTTCATGTCATCCTTTTTTTTTCTTTTTTCACTGAAGTCCTATTTCCAAGTGAGCATAGGCAAGACAAAGACATTTTTAGGAAGTGTGTGTGTGTGTGTGTGTGTGTGTGCGCGCGCGCGCGGTGCTGGGGACTGAATCCAGGGCCTTGCACACGCCAGGCAAATGCTTCCACTGAGCTATGCCTTCAACCCCCAGAACTATTTCTAAAGTATATTTAGGCAGTGTTGTTAGTGATAAGTTTTTTGTTTGTTTTTTGTGGTACTGGGGATTGAACCCAGGGGTGTTCTGCCTTCAAGCTACACCCCCAGCCCTATTTTATTTTTGAAACAGGTCTCACTAAGGGCTGAGACTGGCCTCAAACCTGTGATCCTCCTGTCCCAGCCTCCTAAGTACTGGGATTACAAGTGTGTGCCACCACACCTGGCTTTGTTAGTGGTAAGTTTAAGAAAAATGAACAAAAAAATGTTAGAAGGAATTTGTAATACTAAAGTTGACGTATAAATATTCAAACTATCAAAATTTTAATGAAAGTAAGACAAGGTAACCGAAGACGTTAAAAACCCACTACCTTTATTTAACCAAGAGTTCCTGAAGCCTTCTGGGCACGAAGGAGGACAGTCACAGGGTCACTGGGTCACCCTGGAAGCAGCAGCCAGGAGCCTTTCCATGTGACAGATCTGCGTCTTAGGCAGCAGTGGGCCGGGTTGGTTTGGACCATAGTAACTAACTATTGCGTGAGGAACACTGAACGTTAGATGACCTAAGACAACCGTGAAGAACTCTTGCCACAGGCCTGAAACTAGAAGCACAGCAAAGTTCAAATTTCCTCACTTTTACACAGAACATTTCTGCACTTTTATTTAAGGAGATAAAATCAGTGGATGAACTTCTCAGAAAGTGTATGCGGCAAATGTCTTGTGTGGACCCCTCTTGCATCCTTCTGGTAGTTTAAAGAAATTGGTAAAGATCGGCCTCTCTGCTCCGCAGCTTCATCAGGCTCCCTGGATGGAACATGAGGTCCACGATGTAGACTTCCGGCCGGGGCAGGCCCCCCGTCACTCCCCTCTGGAACTCGCTCAGCAGCTGCACTTCATTCCACGCTCGGCCGTACTCCCCTCGGACTAGAGAGCAGCCCACGCCGATTTTATCAGCCAGCGCCTGTGGGAGAAGACAGGAGCTCAACCAAGGGTCCATAGAGAATGGGAGCTGGCCACGGTGGCATACACCTGTGAGCCCAGTGCTTTGGAGGCTGAGACAGGAGGATCGCAGGTTTGAGGCCAGCCTCAGCAATTTAGTGAGGCTCTCAGCAACTTAGTGAGTCTCTGTTTTAAAATAAAAAATAAAATAGGGCTGGGGGTGTAGCTCAGAGGTAGAATGCCCCTGGGTTCAATCCGTGGACCCTGGGCCCTGGCGCGTCTATCAGTCTTTCCTCATGGCCAGGCTGCTTTTTGGCTGTGATGTGCAGTGGGATTTCCAGCCAGTTTATTCCCTGTACTCCAGATGCTGCTATGTACAGGGGAAGCGGAACTGAGTGGCTGGTCCTTCTCAGGCCTCTGTCACCTCAATAGATGTGGCTTGTGCTCCTTGAACATTGTCTCTGTAAATTGCCTTGATCTTGAAGTTATTTTTTTTAAAAGTATCTTTAAGATAATACAGAAACTTCTTAGACACATCATAGTGAATAAGAGAGTTGGGTTGAACTCCCTGGGCTTAAATTTCCCTCAGCCCCAAGGCTTGCTAGCCACTTACACAGGTAAATGACTCAGCCTGCAGGGCTTCCAGTCATTTATTTATTTATTTATTTGTTTATTTATTTACTTATTTATTTATTTATCTTTCTCCTCCTCCTCCTCCTCCTCCTCCTCCTCCTCCTCTTCCTCCTCTTCCTCCTCCTTTTTCTTCTTCTTTGACACTGGGGGACAAACCCAGAGGTGTTCTGCCCCAGAGCTACAGCCCCAGCCCTATTTTATTTTTTTGTTTATTTTATTTTATTTTATTTTATTTTATTTTATTTTATTTTATTTTTTGCAGTACTGGGGATTGAACCCAGGGGCATTCTACCTCCGGGCTACACCTCCAGCCCTATTTTTTGAAACAGGGTCTCACTAAGTTGCGGAGGACCTCACTAAGTAGCTGAGGCTGACCGCAAACCCGGATCCTCCAGTCTCAGCCTCCCAAGTACTGGGATTACAAGTGTGTACCACCACGCCTGGCTTATTTTTTTATTTTGAAACAGGAGCTCTCTAAGTTGCTCAGGCTGGCCTCAAACCTGCAATCTTCCTGTCTCAGCCTCCCAAGTACTGGGATTATAGCCAATGTGTCCTTGCACCTGGCTGGGGCTCCCATTCATCTATGAATGAGGAGAAAGATGGTACCTTCCTCCTATGGTGGTTGTGAGAATGAAGTGAACTGATATGTGTCAAATACTAAGAGTAAGTACTCAATAAAATGCTACATAGTACCAGAAGGCAAAATTGTGTTTTTTAAATAACCTGTATACTCATATATAGATTGAATTTATTGATTACTATGATTACATAGTAATCAATGTGCATGTGTGCACCAAGTAGTTTTGGGTGAACAAAGATGATTAAGACATGGTTGTTATTTTCACGACTTTATGTTCTATGTAGCCTGAGACTACTTAGTAAACAGTCAATTGCAACACAAACAGTATCCAAATGTATGGCTCTCTTAGTCCAGTGGGGCATAGAGACCAATCTCTCTCTCTCTCTCTCACTCTATCTATCTATCTATCTATCTATCTATCTATACATACACACACACATATGCATATTATATATGTATATATACATATGTAGATAGATGGATAGATGATAGATGATTATGGGATGTTTTCTCAAATAACATTTACCGATCTCTTACTGCCTGTCAAAGCACTTTAAATCATTAAAACAATCCTGTGAAATAGATACTATTCACCATTTTATAGAGTAAAACTGAGGTCATATACTCGCCCCAGGTCACTGTGTCACTGTAAGTGGCAATTAAAGTGAGAGGCAGGCCATCCGTCTCGAGTCTGAGTGTGAAACCTTGGGGCAACACCTCTGAGTGAGTGAGCAAGGGAGCTCGCGTCTTTTTGGAGCAGTGGGACACAAGGTCATCTGCTCAGAGGGAAGAGGTGCAGATGACAGGGCTGGGAAGATGGGCAGGTGTGGGGCGCGGCTGCTGAGGAACATTAGGAAAGAGCCCGTGACCAGCAGCTGGGCAAACGTGACCAGGCGACACACATATCTACCCTAGTCTGGACACCCTGACTGCTGTGGCACTCCCCACGGTGGTGTTCTGCCGTCCGCTTGTAAGGATCGGCGACTCCGCATTCCTTTGATGGACCCTGGACTCTCATCCAAGTGCTATTCTGCATAATGATGTTTCCTCTTTTTCTTCTTTGCCTGATAAGATCTTAGGCAGCCTCTCATACCTGAGCTATGTATCACTTCCTCGGAAGATGTCTGGCCCAGGGACCCCTGGAATGCAAGGACTGTCACTTTAGCATTTCTATACTTTCATACCCTAACAGAGGCCTGACTTTGAGGAGGAGCATGATAAATGTTGAATGAATATGCTTCCAATATTTGGTAAATATATACTCAGGTATGTGCAAAGTAAATATATATTCAGGCACTTATGTGTGTATGTATGCATATATTATATATGTCAAATGTAAGTAAATCTAAATGAAAGGGTTCATATTACTCTGTTAAGTGTTAGCAACCGGCTCACTCCAACATGGTAAAGAGAGAACATTTTAACCTAATGGCAAATGAGACAGAACACCTTAAATACCTTGAAAAGCAAAGCTCGATGGTAGAAGGTCCCTTTTTTGATGTATCCGATTGGTATGATGTTAGATTTCAGTTGAAATTTGAGTTCACTTATGTGAAGTTCCCAGCTGAAGTCAGGGAGTCTGTCTTTTGGAATCTTCCCACCCATTTTTTCTGCCACGTACCTGTGTCAATTGCATTGAGATAAAATCAATCAAGTTTAGTATCTCACTTTGGATGCATTGTGTACAATTATATATAAAATTATGAGTGTGAAAACTACATCCCCTGTGATTTTTATTGTTTGTTTTATTTTTAAAAATGTACTTATATTAAGAAGGTTAGTATTATGCTCACTGTGTTTAAACTATCATATATATAAAATATATATACTGAAATTCTAGCAATTTCATTTAATGTAATTAATTCATTTCAAGAAAATGAATACTAATTTCCCAGTGTTTATAACAAGATACAAATCAGTATTACCAAATATAGATGAAGTTTTAAATTTTTGCCTTACTCTTGTAAAGTATTTTTAAATGTTTTAATCTGAAATCCAAGGCATTGCACTACTATAGGGGTCTTCTTTCAAGGAATTTAAACTCAGAGACATGACAAACATAGAAAATTTTCCCATTCGATTTCCTAACATTTTCAAGTTTTAAAATTTTACCTTTTTCTCTTAAAATTTATTTTTTTCTAAATTTTGAAAGACACAACATCACATAACAATGAAGTTAGAGGAGAGAAGAAGAGGAAGGAGAGAGAAAAAAAGGGGGGAAAAGAAGAGTAGCAGGTGCGTGGGCGGCAGGGGAGCGGGAGGCCTGGCTTCCTGGTTTCCTGCTGTCAAGCGCTTACTGAAGAAGTTGGTCAACACATTGCAAAACTCCCTCATCAACTAAGGCCACTGCACTCTGTAGAGCTGTGAATGTAAAAGAAAGAATTCCCTCTTGCTGTATGTAAATAATGGTAAAAAAAAAACAAAGAGAAGTCAGGTATGGTGGCGTACGCCTACAATCCCTGCTACTCAGGAGGCTGAGGCAGGAGGATTTCAAGCTGGAGGCCAGTCTGGGCAACTTGTCGAGACCCTGTCTCAAAATAAAATAAAAAGGGCATCTGGGGGTATAGCTTGGTAGTAGAGCTCTTGCCTAGTATGTGAGGGGCCTTGGGTTCAATCCCCAGCACCACAAAAACAAAACAAAAACCATGAAAAAAGCAAAACAAGCAAGCAAGCAAACAAACAAAAAACAAAGAGAAAGTGTTGAAGAGAAATCGGCAAACTGCCCCGTGGTTCCATGGAACGCTTTAATGAATACCGAGGGACCAAAGGCACGGGGCAAATCTCTGCCTCTCGCTCCAGTTTGTTGTGGACTCAGGTTGAAATAGATGATTATCATTCTAAACCTCAATATGATGCATAATTACAATGCACAAATTAAAATAAATAATCAATAAAAGTAGGGTTGGGGATGTAGCTCAGTGGTAGCGTGTTGCCTAGCAAGCACAAAGCCTGGTTCAATCCCCAGCACCCCTCTCCCCCACCCCCACCCCCCAAAAAAGAGAAAAAGAAAAAGAAAGCTTAAGAAGACAATTATACCCAGGTGCAGTGGTATACTTGAGAGGCAGAGACAGGAGGATCCCAGGTTCAAGACCAGCCTCAGCAATTTAGCAAGGCTCTCAGCAACTTAGTGAAACCATGTTTGTTTGTTTGCTTGTTTGTTTGTTTGCTTTTGTGGTACTGGGGATTGAACCCAGGGGAATTCTACCTCTGAGCTATACCTCCAGCCCTTTTTATTTTTTTGTTTTGAAACAGGGTCTCGCTAGTTTGCTGAGAGTCTCACTAAGTTGCTGAGGCTGGTCTCAAACCTGTGATCCTCCTATCTCAGCCTCCCAAATACTGGGACTACAGGCATGCACCACCACACCCGGCTTGAGATCATGTTTTAAAACAAAAAATAAAAAGGGCTGGGGGTGTAGCACAGAGATAGAATGCTCCTGGGTTCAATTCCCAGTATAAAAAAATGCAATTATAATGACATTTTTAACCTTGGTATACTGCCAAACACGTTATAGAATATTTATAAACATCCTAGTTCAGTAAGTGAAAAACAAAAAATTTTAAAAAACGGTGACTTGGAAGAGATGGAAAGAACCTCTGAGAGGAAGGAAGCGTGGGGGAGCTTGATAGATGTTTGCAGGAGCTGGTTAGAGCTGTGCCTGAGTCAGCACTTCTCAAGGGCATCCGGAAAACGGACTCCAAGCTGGTGATCTGGCAGCTCTGAGGCTCGCAGTTGTCACATCCAGGTTTGATGGCTGCCGCTCACTTCTACTTGGAGTAGTCACAAGTTCCCACAGAGATGGCAGCTGCTGCTGGAGCCAGCAGCCCACCTCCTGGGTGGAGTCAGTCACCAGCCCTCCTCCATTTCTGGGGATCCGGATCCCTGACAGCCACGAGTCACGAGTCACGTTCTCAGCCTTTCCTTAGTGGAATCCATTGTTTGTTTGTGTGTGTGTGGTACTGGGAATTGAACACGGGGGCATTGCCAGCCCTTTTTATTTTGAAACAGGGTCTCGCTTAAGTTGCTGAGGCTGGTCTCCGACCTGTGATCCTCCTGCCTCAGCCTCCCAAGTACTGGGATTATAGGAGTGTACCTGGCTTAGTGGAATCTGTTTAAACATACCCTGAAGAGTGAAACTTCATGAACTTGTTCAGAAAAATAGGGGATACTTGCATTAAACATAACTTGTGAGTTTATAAATAATTCACAGTTGCCTTCCTTTAAATTATAAACATCCCATATACCTAAGGAATGATTTCATTTTCAAACATTTTATTCATTCAGAACCTCTCCAAGATCATGCTGAAAGATGTTTTTTAGTGGTTTAGCTGGAGAAAAGAAAGGTTTTTTTTCTCTTTCTCTCTCTAAGCAATTTCTAACTCCTAGCTATGATTCTTCATGGAAAAGTGGCCTAGTGTA
Source organism: Glis glis (assembly GCA_004027185.1). Lineage (NCBI taxonomy): Eukaryota > Metazoa > Chordata > Mammalia > Rodentia > Gliridae > Glis > Glis glis. The sequence continues at coordinate 22,097 of PVJS01020252.1, forward strand.
GAAACTGAGAACTTTAAAAATTCATTATGTTTCTGCTTCAGAGTCAGAGCTAGAATGCTATAAAGTTCAATTTTGTTGTGGTGGATTTGTCTGAAATTGGCTAAAATAAAAATCAAACCACATAGTGGAATGGGGGAGGGGGATTCAGGAAGGGATGAGGGGAGGTGGGAGGAGAAAGGGGAGATCTGATAGTGGAAACTATTCAAGTAATCCTTTGTTCATACATGAAGTTACTTGTATTGATGCAAAGACTATGGGGAAAGGAGGGAGTGGGTTGGGAACTGGAGGGAAACATACAACGAATGCTGAGCGCACGTGTGTGTATGTCACTCTGAATTCTGCACCAAATACAATGCACCAAAAAACCAAACCAAACCGAAAAATCCCAAACCAATAAAGTTAACTAAAAAAATCAAACCACAAAAATAAAAAATTTGGAAATTAAAATGTATATGCATACATAGAGAACGTACGTGGCAAGAACCTCAATCTGCTCCTTGATACTGACTATGGGCAGTATGGTTTTGGTCACCTCGTACACGTAAACGCAGAAGTCAGGGTCAGGGGGAAGGCACCACTCCTTATCCAGGCTTCCTTCTCCAGTCAGCTTTGGGACTGCCAGGACATCTTCCTCCTCTTTCAGTTTTTCCTCCTCTTTTTTCCCTCTGCTTTTCCTTTGAGAATAAACAACAACAATCAAAATTGCATCTTCTGCTGAACAAATAAACACTCTGCTCTCAGTTCATCTGAAGAGCATGACAGAAATAAGGCATTTTATATCCCAACAACAATAGCACATATGGTTTTGACATTTTCACTTATAGAGTCTATATTATGCTGGAGAAACTAATTGTGAAGAGAACACCCTATGATTGAGATATATTATAAAAATATATATGTTGGGTTTCTGCACAATTACCTAGCAAGGTGTCTGGCACACAGTAGGTATGCAGTAAATATTTACTGAATGAGGAAAATTTAGTTTGCCTCCTCCAAAAGTCTAAGCTGGTCTTATGTCATCTCTTGCTTCAGTTATGATCTTCTGCAAGAATTGAATCACTATTTTTTTTAAATATCCAAAACAGGGAAGTAAAGCATTAAGCAAAATAAGAACAGAACATAATTTCCAAGTCAGATGGGAGCATAGACGCATCCAAGATTTATCAAGAGAAACATACTTAGTAAAAATAGAATTACTTAGTCCATAGCAAAAATGCTATTTATTATTAATTAAAAGTTCTAGACTTGGAGAATTACTAGTTAACATGTAGATTTTTGTATAGTAAAGATGAAAACAATTTCTGTCCAATGTCTATTGTCCTGTAGTATTTATACAGAACTCAACAATCATTTTGTAACATTCCTTAATTAAAGTGGATGTAAATACCTTGTACCTCAAATGTCCTTTGAATTCATATTAACATCTTACTGGTTGCCTCATCAAATAATGAGTTGAATAAAAAACAATAGTCAGTATTAACATCTTAATGGTTCCCTCATCAATTAATGAGTCGAACAAAAAACAGGTAACATGAAGTAAGCAGACTCCACCCTGTCTCTCCCATTGAATACAGCCATAAAACCTGGGTGGGATGCATGCAATAGCTATTTGAGGACCACAAAAAGTGAAGAGCAGCAGGAAGACCAGAGAAGACCAAAATGCGAATTATTACTGAATTGACAGTGAGTTTACCCTTTTATTTTCTTTTGCTATTCCCTGTGCCAAACTAAACCTGCCCCAGTTGCTGGAAGTGAGCACCAGCACAGACGGAGCTCCTGGAGAAGCCGTCTTGAGAAACCGGAAAGAGAGTGGAGCAAAGCCACCGGTTTGTTTTATTTTCCTTATTCTTCTCCATTCTCACACACCCCAGCCCCAAAGGAATTCGATGACCGTGGTAGCGGTGGGCTGCAGGATCCCACGAGAGCTAATTCTGCTTTATACTCAGTCCTCTGGCTGTTCAACTATGGATACAGGTGCAATCATGGCCAAAGTGTATCAGAGCAAGGTAAATGAAGTTTTCTGGCTGGAGGACCCAAAGGGAAGCTCCAAGAAACCCCCAAAGACAGGGGAGATCATAGAAAGAGAGAGTTTGGGAAAGCAACCCTGGAGAATGATTTATTAATTCCTAGGCTTACCCTGAGCTGTGTGTTTGACCCTACAGAGTGCAGACACAGACTTTGAGAACTGAACTATGGGATAGATTATCACCCAAATCCCAAACTACATCCTGGTTGGCTGCCTACAAGGCCAATCCAAGTAGCACTGCAAGGACTTTGAAAACTGGACTGAAATTGGAATGACAACCCACAGAAGACTGGCTGAAATTTAAAGCTTAAACCCATCTGGGTCAATTAGTCACTAAAACACACCCACAACACACACGCAAAAGGAACATTCTCAGAATGTGAATAAGCCCTGTTGTACTTATAACAGAATATTACAATCTAAAATAGCTCAGCATATGAAAAACCAGGAAAATCTCAACTCATAGTGACTGACCATCAGTAGATACCAAATGCCTGGTGACCCAGATGTTTATCTCACAAAGACTTTAAAAGTGTTCCAAGAAGAAAGATCAAACACTCTTGAAATGAATAGTGAGTTAGAAAGTCTTAGAAAGAAAGGGAATATATAAAAATACAATAACAGCCGGGCATGGTGGTGCACGCTTGTAATCCAGTGCTTGGGAGGCTGAGACTGGAGGATCCAGGTTCATGGCCAGCCTCAGCTACTTAGTGAGGCTCTCCGCAACTTGGTGAGACCCTGTTTCAAAATAAAGAATAAAAATGGGCTTGGGGTGTAGCTCAGAGGTAGAATGCCCCTGGGTTCAATCCCCAGTGCCAAAAAATACAAATAAAAAATAAAAAATAAATTAAAAAATACAATAACCAGAATTTAAAAAAACACAATTCCCTGAATGGATTTAACAGTGGGATAGAGATAACAGTAAACTTGAAGATAGAATAATAAAAATTATCTAATCTGAACAATATAGAGAACAAAAGATTGAAAAATCAATTGCCAGTCTCTGCGGAATCTGTGGTACAATTTTAAAAAAAGGTTTAAGATTGGTGTCATCATACATGAAAGTATTATTACCAATCTCACTAACATGTTTGAGGAAGGAGGAACAAGGTGGAATTCAGAGGGAAATACACTAAGTGATGTGTGCATGTATTTATGTATCACGTCGGATCTCACTATGTGTAATTACAATGCACCAATAAAAGTATTAAAACTAAGATTGGTGTCATTAAAGTCCTAGAAGAGGAGGAGAAAGGGTACAGAACAGAAAGAAAGAAATTTGAATGAATAGGGGCTGAAATGGCTTCCTTGATTTAATTAAATACCTAAATCTACATAGTCAAGAATTTCAGTGAATATTTTATTAGCATAAAATAAGCTCAAAGAAATCCACTTCTAGACACATCAAAATCAAACTATTGAAAATGAAAGACAAAGTAAATGACATAACTGTCTGTAATGGTTTGGATTTAGAGCGCCCCCTAGCCCTCACATAAACAAGGCAGCAATGTTGGAAGTGGGGCTAGGTTGCTAAGGAGGGGTCCCTGGGGGTGTGGCCTTGGGGATTATTTATCCTTCCTCCTCCTCCTGCTCTCTGGCTTCCGGCCTCCATGATATGAGAGCAAAGCCTTGTGCTGTCCTCTCTCTGCTTCCCACCGCCATGCCCTGAGATCCGCAGTCCCCAGCCTCACAGGAACTGAACCCCAAATCCCCAAGGAAACCGTGAGCAAGTAGACCTTCCTTCCTCTAAGTTGCATGGTCATTCAGTTTAGGATATTGCATGAAAATGCCGACTGAGACACTATTTGCGTAGAAAATCCCAAAAAACTAGAACTAACAATTGAGTTCACTGATGTCTCAGAATAAAAGATCAACACCCCCAAATTAATTGTTTCTATATAGTAATAATGAACACATGGAAGCCAAAATTAAAATAAAAAATCTCTGGAGCATTTATTACTCCAATGAAAATTATATATTTAGGTATAAACTTCACAAAACATGTAGGAATTCAACATGTTTTGAATTCCTACCTGATCTATGTGTTGAATACAATATGAATAAATAAATAAAGAAATAAATAAATAAAATGCTTATGAAAGCAATCAAAGAAGACCTAAATCCATGATAGGACATTGAATCCACGATGATACATTAAGTTCTCGATGAGACATGCTGTGTTCATGGCTTTGAAAACACACTATATTAAAACTGTCAATTCTTCCCAAAATGATCTCTCTCTCTTTTTTTTTCGGCAGTACTGGGGATGTAACCCAGGGTTGTACATGCTAGCCAAGCTCTCTACCACTAAGCTATACCACCAGTGCTTTTTATTCCTATTTTGAGATAGGTTCTAAATTTCCCAGGTTGGCCTCCAGCTTGCCATCCTCCTGCCTCAGCCTCTGGAGTAGCTGGGATTACTGGTGAATATCACCACACCCAGCTGATCTCTAGTTGTGATGAAATTCCCATCAAAATCCCAGCAAAGGATTTTCTAGACATAGAAAATCTTACTCTAAAATTTATATGGAAAGGCACAGGCTGTAGAATAGCTAAATCAATCTTGACGAAGAAAAGATAAAGAAGGAAGAATCACTCTACTTGATATTTTAAGACTTACTATATAGCTACAGTAATTCAAACAGAGCAAATACTAGTAGAGAGATAGACACATAGATTGATATAACAGAAGAGAGAATCTTGAAATAGACCCACACAAATATGCTCAACTGGTTTTTGATACAGGAGAAAAAGCAATTCAGTGGAAGAACGATAACTTTCTCAACTAATGGTGCTGAAGCAATTAGACATAAGGAATCCATGTGGTAATAAAACTTCATTATTTTAACTGTGGTGGTAGACACATGAAACTACACACGTGAGAAAACTGTTTAGAGCTGAATAAAATCATTGGATCCCTGTCAAAATCCTAGTTATGACATTGTACTATAGTTTCAAATTTTTATAATTGAGGTACATTGGATCTCTATTTTTTTCTTACAGCAGCAGGAGAACCTATAATTACCTAATTAAAATTTCAATTAAAAATCCCCTGGCTATATTTGTATCATTCTGGATTTTATTCTGTTCATTGATCTGTTTACTCCTTCACCAATACCACACTGTCCCGTCTCATAAGAAGAGTTAGGAAACATCCTCTCTTTTTCTATTTTTCTGAACAATATTGTGTAGAATTGGTGTCAATTCTTTAAATTTTTAGTAAACATTTGGTGAAGTTATATCTGGGTCAGATTTCTTTTCTTGGAAACAAAATTTAAATGAATCCAATTTATTTGGCAGTTACACGACCATGCAGTTTACCTACTTCATCTTCGGTGAGATTTGGTAGCTTGTAGTGTTTGATGAATTGATCCATTGCATCCAAGTTGCTGAACTAAGGTGCATGTTGCATTCCCTTATCATCCTTTCTTTTTTTTTTTTTTTTCTTGTGGTACTGGGGATTGAACCCAGGGGCATTCTACCTCTGAGCTACAAACCCAGCCGTATTTTTTATTCTTTATTTTGAAACAGGGTCTCACTAAGTTGCTGAGGGCCTCACTAAGTAGCTGAGACTGGCCGTGAACCCGGATCCTCCTGTCTCAGCCTCCCAAGTACTGGGATTACAAGTGTGCGCCACTGTGCCCAGCTTCCTTATCATCCTTTAATTGGTGTGTATGTGCGGGGGGGGTATTAGAGTGATAATTTCTTCTCTCCTTCCTGACTCTGACAATTTATGTCTCCTCTCTTTTATTGTCAGCCTTGCTAGAAGTTTATTGATATTACTGACCTTTTCAAAGAACCATCTTTTTATTTCAGTGATTTCTGTTATTTTTCTGTTTTCAATTTCGTTGATTTCTGATCTTTAGTGTATCTTTCCTTCTTGTGTTGGGTTTATTTTCTTCTTTTTTTTTTTTTTTGCTGTACCAGGGATTGAACCCAGGGGCTTTTTACCTCCAAGCTACACCCCCGGCCCTATTTCTTATACTTTATTTTGAAACCGGGTCTCAAGAAGTTGCGGAGGGCCTCACTAAGTAGCTGAGGCTGGCCGCGAATCCGGATCCTCTGGTCTCTGCCTCCCAAGTACTGGGATTACAAGCATGCGCCACCATGCCCAGCAAGTTTCTTGAGGTAAGACTTAGATTATTGGTTTGAGACCTCTTTTTGTTTCTAACATAAGTATTTAGTGTAATAGATTTCTGTTATAGTTGAACCTGAATGTCCCCAAAGGCCCATGTGTTGAAGGCTTGATCCCCAGCCTGTGGCGCTGCTGGGAGGTGGTGAAATCATTAAGAGATGGGCTAATCAAGAGAAAGTTTGGCTATTGGGGGTGTGCCCTTGAAGACTTTTGGGACCCCAGCGCCTTCCTCTCTCTTTTGCTTCCCAGCCACCAAGAGGTGAAGAGGGTCCCTCCTCCACAAGCTCCTGCCATGATATCCTGTGCTGCTACAGGCCCATAGTAACAGGGCCAAGCAATCATAGACTGAAACCTTTGAACTAAAAGTTAAAAAAACTTTCCTCCTTATAAGTTAATTATCTTGAGTATTTTGTCACAGCAATGGAAAGCTGACTAACATAATTTCCCTCTTAACGCTGCTTTAGCTGTGTCACACTGATTTCAATATGTTGTATTTTCACCTCTATAGGCCTTTTAACTTCCTTCGAGATGTCCTCGTTGTCCCATTGATTACTTAGAAACGTATCTTTCAATTTCCACATGTTTAGAGATTTTCTTGTTGTATTTCTTTTATTAATTTCAGGTTTAATCTTATTATGGTCACAGGACATATTCAGTGTAATTGTAATTATTTTAATTATAATTATCGTGGTGTGTCACATGACCCAGCATATTTGTAAATGTTCTATGTGCACAGGCCAGTGGCACTGGACTTGTCTGGTATTGTCAGAGGGACTGTTGAAGTTTTCCACTGTTAAGTTGGGTGGTCCTGTGTGAAGCGGGGACCTGAGATGCCTTGCCACTGTGCTGTCCCCCAGTCCTTGATTCCCAAGCCACTTCACCTCCTTACCCCCTTTGAAGTTCTCCTTTGGTCGCCTCTTGCATTATTTCCAGGGTTAACAGTTGAGTTTAGCAGGGAGGAGCAGAGAAACACCAGTCTATGCAGTCTATGCTGTCTTGACCAGTTCTAATCACAACCCCAAAAGACACAACCCCAGATGCCGTAATCCTGAGTGCTGAAATCCTGAAAGCTTACATTTTGAAAATTTCAATTTCCATGGGAAAAATGAAAGCTATATAAGAGAAGCTAAAAGTCTGAATTCTGGGGGGAAGGAGTGGTTACTCCATACAGCAATGACAAAAATGTCAGTTTAAAAATGTGACCTTTGTCTGCATTGGCCTTCCTTACAGCTGGTGAAATTCTGGGAGTTTTAAATGAATTGAAGCCATATTTTCCTGAAGAAGCCAATGAAGTTACAGACTGGTTCAAAAATAATTATGTGCACCCATAGGATAAGAAGACATGCGGCAGGGCTGTTGAAACAATACTGTTTCTGCCAAACCTGTGATCCCCATTTGAGTGCATGAGGAATGGATTTCCACGCATCCAAAAAGACACAGAAGCATGGCACAGAAGATGGGAAACGCTCATATAGGTGTGTATCAGATTATAGAAGAATTTGAAAAAGAGCAGTGCCCCATAGAAAATTAACATGCAGTTATTCTCTGAGGAGAGCCATTCCCTATAAGAAGAAAAGCAGGTATTCATTGATATGCAAGACTGCAAAAGACAGTTACCGATCATGAAAGTCAGCCAACTCTTACTACTTTTGTGCAGTTGCCCATAAGCTATCTCTGTAATACACTTTCCCAGTTTTTTCTTTATTTTTTGTTTTTTCCCCACTATTTTGAATCGTAAGCATTATTTTGTCCAATTTGCTATGCTATGGATTTTATCTCTGCATCATTTCCAATACAGGGAGTATGAACTGTATAAACTAGAGAGTTCTAGTTCATTTTATGCATTTTTATTTCTGCATATCCGACTCCCCAAAAGTGTACTATCACATCACCATATTGAATTTATGTGTAAACATTGTGGGCATATGTAAAAATGCTGAAATTACCTCGATTAATAAAGAGATGTCCTTTTTGTACACTTGAATTTGTGAGAGATAACATTTCTTGAGATTTCGGCTCTTTGGGTAACTCCGCATGCAGTTGTGACCCACTGCAGTATTTGATTGATCTCGTGAAAAGTCTTAGGTTGTCCATCCTGATTTTTCCGATGACTGCAGTTATAAAGCCGGGTGCACATAATTACCAGCCACAGTGGTATGTGTTTATGTATTTCACTTTTGGACCTCTTTCCTTATAAATATAACTCCTGTGCTCATGATATATGTTACACCTGTGTTACGGTCATTAGTATACCTGAGTATCTATACTTGCAAAAATATTTATTATTATTGTCTATTTTATTGAGTAAATAGTCTATGAAATGTTTTATATGATTTTATGTTTCTCAAATCCCCTTTTAAAAATGCAAATAAGTACCTTTTAAAATTATTTTTTCCAGAATTATATTTTTGGGCTTTTGATCTTTCAGGATCTTAGACATTAGGGATTTTGATCTTTTAGAATTTCAACATTTGGGGTTGTGGGATTGTGTCTTTGGGGATTATGGCCCAAATCCCATCTTGACCTGCAGGAAGTCACCAAGTGATTTTTGAAAAAGGTGCACAGAAATTCAAGAGAGGAAAGGTGGCTTTTTAGCAAATGTTACTGGGGTGACTGGATAGGTACCATTGGACATCCATAAGTAAACTGAATTTCAACCTAAGCCTCACATCTGGTATGCAAATTAACTCAAAGTCGATGCTAGATCTAAATACAAAGCCAAAATAATCTAAGTTTTAGAAGAAAACAAGAAAATCTTGATTTGGGGTTAGGCAAAGAGTTTTTTGACATGACACATAAAACACAATCCGCAAAAGAAAAATCTGATAAATTGGACTTCATCAAAATTAAAAACTTTTTCTATGAGAACGATGCAGCTACAAAAATGTAACAATAAGACACAGACTGGGAGAAAACATTTACAAACTACATTCCCAGCAAAGGACTCATATCCAAAACATACAAAGAATTCTTTAAGACTGAGCAGTTAGGAAACTAACAGTCCAATTTAAAAAGTAAGCAAAAGACTTGGGCAGACACCTCACCAAAGGGGACATAAGGATGGCAATTAAGCACATGAAAAAATACTCAACATCATTAGCTATCAGGGAAATGAAAATTAAAACCATGAGAAAGTATCACTATTTACATATTAAAATGGCTAAAAAAATACTGACAATACCATGATGTGGAGCACCTGGAACTCTTACACACTGCTGATGAGAATGCAAGATACTATTACTGCCCCAGAAAAGTTTGGCAGTGCCATTTAGAGTGAAACATATAGTTACTATATAGTTGAGAAATCTTATTCCTAGGTATTTGTCCTATAGAAATTAAAACTTACATTCATAAAATATGATACATGAAAACTATACAGCAGCTCTATTCATAACTATCAAAAACTGGAAACAACTCAAATGTCCTTCAATTGGTGAATGGATATACTATGGTATATCCATATAATGAAATACTACTCACAAATAAAAAAGGAATGAACTACTGACAAAACAATTTGAAAGAATCTCAAAGGCATTATGCTGGGTGGAAAACACCAATCTCAAAAGGTTACACACCCATTTGATCCCATTCAAATGGCATTCTCAAGAAGACTGAACTAAACTGGGTGTGGTGGCGCACGCTTGCAATCCCAGTACTTGGGAGGCTGAGACAGGAGGATTGCAGGTTTGCGGCCAGCCTCAGCTACTTAGTGGGGCCCTCCACAACTTAGTGAGACCCTCCCTGTTTCAAAATAAAGAATAAAGAATAAAAAATAGGGCTGGGGGTGTAGCGGTGTAGCTTGGAGGTAGAATGCCCCTGGGTTCAATCCCCAGTTCCGGGAAAAAAAAAAGACTGAACTAAAGTATCTAGACACAGATCAGAGAATACCAGGGGTTGGGCTTCTGGGGTGATAGAACTATTTTGTACCCTGATTATGAAGATGGTTACACAAATCCCTACTTCTTTTAAAATTCACGGAATTGTAAAGAAAAGTCAATTTAATGCTATGTCAATTTAATTTTTAAATTTTTTACTTTTTTATATTTTCGCACTGGGGATTGAACCTAGGGTGTTCTTCCTCTCAGCTGCACTCCTCACCCTTTTTATTTTTTATTTTGAAACAAAGTCTTGCTAAGTTTCAGAGGATCTCACTGAGTTGCTGAGGCTGGTCTTGAACCTGTGATCCTCCTGTGTCGACCTCCTATGTACTGGGATTACAGGCATGAATCCCCATGCCCAGAGTGATATGTCAATTTTTTTATATTAATGTGCTTTTATTGGTGCATTATAGTCTCACATCCTAATGTAAATCATGTTGACAGTGGCATACATGCACTCAGCACCTGGTGCCCCCTCCGCCTCCCCATTTCCCCCCTTCCCAAAAGAGTACAGAGGTTGACATTAGTATATTCACATATGTACACATAGTCGATGGTAGAATTTCCATTAATGAACCTCAGTCTTCCCCTCCCCTTCCCTTAGAGCACTTCCCTGGCTCCACTGAGGTTTCTCCTCCATTATCTGGAGTCCCTCTGGTATCCCTATA